>CM055265.1:135852795-136030546 GCA_029237695.1 Conchocele bisecta
GCCGGTAATTACCAGGCGATGATTTGGTTCTTTTCTTGAATAATGGAGTGACACGAGCATCTTTCCATACTTTCGGTATCTTGCCACAATCAATAGATTTTTTAAATATTAATAATAGCGGGGTTGTAAATACTTGAGCCATTGTCTTTAATAATAATGGATTCAACTCATCAGGACCCATCGATTTACCACCATCTAGTCCAAGTAGGATTTTCACAACACAATCTACATCAAGTTGTATATTTTCAAGGGGGACATTAAAGGTACGATCGGGTATGTCAGGAACATTTGTACTATTTTCTCGCGTAAAAACACTGGCAAAGAAACTATTCAACACTTCTGCTTTCTCCAGCTCAGTCTTTGTTATTGACCCATCATCTTTGATAAGATGTGTCACATTAGATACAGTTTTTATCTTACTTTTCACATATTTCCAGAAATGTTTACTTTCCGTCTTCGCCTTTGCTGCAATCCTCTTTTCGTAGTTTCGTTTTGCTTTCCGAATACTTTCAGTTGTAGCATTTCGTATTCTACTATAACTTGCAAAATCCGCAGGACATCTTGTGGCTTGGTAACGGGACCACGCGTGTTTCTTGTCTTTAATACATTTCAACGAGTCACTAGTTATCCAGAGTGGTTTTGGTTTACAGCCTTTCCTAAGTATTACTTTTGGTACATGTTTAGTTACAGAGTCTTCATATCGGCTAGCAAAAACATCCCACATACCATTTATGTCGCAGTCACCAAATTCTTCATTCCAATCTATGTTATTCCATTCGTCAGAAAAACTTTTATAGTCACACCTACCATACTTAAGTTTCGAAACACCTGTGTAATATTCCTTAAAAGAGCACAAATGACTAAATAATATAGTAACATGATCGCTCACACCCAAGGAAGGCAAAATATTTATTCCTTCAATGTCATTTTCATCATTTGTTAGTACAAGATCAAGAATATGAGAAGATTGGTTATCTCGAACACGTGTAACCTCAGAAATATGTTGAAATAGAAAATTGTCCTGAATGCACTCAATAAATTTATGTTCATGGTGAGTTTCACTATGACAAGTTGTATATTGTGTCCAATCAATGTTCTTCATATTGAAGTCGCCAGCAATAAGTACTCTATTACCACTGTTAGTTGCTTCATTTAGAAGTCTATTTATTGTAATATATGAATCGTGTGATGATGGGCTTCTGTAAATCGCACCGAGTATTATAGTCTGATTGTCAACAATCCAGTTACACCAGGAAGCATCGTCATAGATAGAATTAAGGTGAACATTGGGCGATATATTCATATCCGACTTTGCATATATAATAACACCTCTTCCACTATCTTGCACAATAACCATCCAGCTGATACAATACTGATGAGCATGACACATCGCATAATACCTTAGGTAAGACTTCAGTGATGAAAATAAGATCTGGATTTTCCAATGATATTTGTATTTTCAGTTCATCAATCTTATTTCGCAACTGATCAGCATTAGTATATAAACACGTAACTTTGTTAATAATGACATCTGTAATATTTGTATCACTATTTCTTGACTCAGGTATAGAGTTCATGACTGTATGTATATCATTATCACTGTTATCTAGTTCACTAGAATCACTTTCAACAGACGAAATATAACTGTCTTGACTAGAAACTATTGGCACATGTACATGTATTTCTTCATTTGAATGAGTAAATGTATTTGTATGAACATGCAAAACATTTATATTATGTTGGTGGTTGTTGGACCGACTAGAAACACCGAGATCAATAGAAAAACTATTTAAATTAACATTAACGCTAACTGTAACGTCATCAACACTATTTACAAAGTCAGAGGTTGCAACACTACCTCGTCTGGCCGGGAAACCGCTGGGTCCCCCCTCCACTACTGGTACCTTTCGACTGTGCAGGTATATCTTTCCTATCTACTATCTTGCCTCTGTAGATCACCAAATTTTGATTGTTTTCATTTTTCTTCCTCTGCTCCAAGTCAACTCTCATTTTTCGTGTATTCCTCACTAAACACAATAAAACCCCGAATTTATCAATACAAGTAACAAATTGTACACTCAAAACCAGTCTATATTGTTTATTTTTCCATAAATATTCTTCGCTTATCAAAATATGAGCGAAAAATTAGCCAAAATAACGAAAATTGCTTTTCAAATCTCAACGCGCTAGCCTTCGTGACACGGCTATATTTAGGTCACAAACTATGGGTTCCACGCACGAAACCGCGGCGTAGCAATGACAGCGAATGTTTGGGAACCAGTCGCATTATTCTAGAGGCGCCAAAGGGAGAGCAGATCGATAGAGCAGTGGAATATAAATTAAATTACACGATATAAAAAAACTGTCATAAAGTCGTTTTCGATGGATTTCTTACTCCATATTTAGTTTGTTTTCGTTTAATAAAAAAACAAAATGTTCATTTACGCCTTTATATTAAGACTGACGGTAGAAAATCGAATCTCGGATTATTTTTCTTCCTGAAAAAACGCAAAGATCAAAATAAGAGATATGTTTATACGGCCAAATACAGGATCTGCGGTATGACAAATACGTTATTGTGATTCTACACAGGCTATATGGTGTAATATTGCCCGTCTGAAGGTATGTTCACCCTCGGCTATCGCCTCGTGTGAACATACCTCCAGACGGGCAATATTACACCATATAGCCTGTGTAGAATCACAATAACTTATAATGTGATGGTCTTAGAACATTCAGTATCGGGGTTCAGGAGTCTACCGTACGTCCTCGCTTACTGACAAGTCTAGTTTTCATTTGGTGGCGCCTTTAAGTTGTAGTTTACATTATATTATTTATATTAATTAAATGATATCTGAAACGGTTAGACGTGATAATCAACTGTTCTAGTTTTATCAGTAGGGTATATTTGGCTGTTATGGATGTCATCTTGTTGGAAGAAGCACGCTCATGTTTACTGACTATGGTAATTGTGTGAGTACATAGCGTCACTTTGTCCGTAATAGTTCATTGTTAACTGGAAGAATATTTGTAGCCGGATCCGGTCATCTTCATAAAATAGAAAGTGTAAAGATTGAAACGTGGCATCTGTGTCACCACAAGAGCACTTATTTGAGCCTGCTGTGGATGTGTATTCAATTGGGGATTAGTGTCCTGATCTCAGTTGTACTAGATCCTTTTGTTTCAAATTATTCGAGTACCTGCTGGAAGATAGATAGGCGAATTAATTCTGATGGCCACTTAAAGTTTTCACTCAATGACATAGATATGTATGGTGACACGAATAGACCTCCACACGGGTAAATAGCACTCGATTGTGTTTTAGGACTTTGCTTTTGACCTAATATTTCTCCGTTTGCTTGTCAAATACTGGTGTCTAAAAGTTCCAGATGCGGAAAAACCAACGTCATTGACATCCGGTGTATTTGTTCAGGTGCAAACCAACCAAGCAGGATAATTGTGGTGCTGCTGAGTTACCCAGTGGGATGGTGAAGTCACTCTACGCAGAGCTCCAGTTAAGGTGCGTAATTTGGGGACAAATTTCTTATTTCTCTATCAAAAATGGCATGTTGGGAGTGCTTTAGAATCGTCTCAACGAGACGATTCTAAAGGACTCCCAACTTGCCATTTGTGGTGAATAAATAAGAAAATTTCGCCACAAATTGAAAACATTACGTACCTTAACTGGAGCTCTGACTCTACGCCCATGACACGGTGAAATGTGGCTCTGATTGGAGAAGAAATGGAGCTTATGGGATTTGTGACCAATGTAGCTCCTGACCAAATAGCACATGTGTGTACCCCGACAGCGACATATAGCGCTTGGTATAAGCATGGCGGGTATTTCATTGATGGAAGGTGAACAGTCCAGATCCTGAGTAGACTGTGCGGATACACAGGCTGGTCTAAACCTACACTGGTCGCAAAACCCATAAGCCCATTTCTCCATAATATTCCTAGGGCGCGGCCCATATTATTTCACTGTGTGGTGGAGGTGGGCGTGGGGTGACTTCACGACCCCAGTATATGACCAGACAAAAACGGACAGTTTACCTTTGTGATCAGCGAAGGCCCTTGCCAATCAGTCTACATTATTCACCATCCATCCGATGAATTGTACATTATTCAAGCAGTGGACACGGCGATGACTATATCGAAGCAGAATAAATGCACACGGAAACTACAGTGGTCAGAAATGAAAGGACATGCTTTTATTTCGGTCCGAATCATGGAACACGACTTGACAAAAGCGGGTCGTCATGTAAAATTACCCGTAAATAAATTGCTTTGCTAGCCTTTCAGAGATCTTAATCCATTTTTGACAGTGTACCATTTCATCTTGCGAACTTTAAGTTGGCACGCCTATGACTGTGCATGTCATAATATTTGCTACCGATATAATCACAACCAGGTTGCACTTACAAACAGAATCATCATTTATATGTCGATATAATATAATTAATTATGTTGCGATACGTTGGCATATGGTGTTCTTCCACTCTTCCTCCTTTTCCAGCATGGGTCGGCTCCCTGGCATACGGGCTTTCGATGACGATTGGCCCCATCACGAGTATCATGGTAACGCGCTACGGATACAGCCGTATTATGATGAGTGGTGCACTCCTCTGCGCTATATCCCTCCTGATCTCATCGTTCGTGGAAACTTTCCCTTTGATGTTCCTCACCTTCTCCATCCTGTACGGTATCGGCGCCAGCTTCGCCTGCCAGCCCACCATGACCATCCAGCCGGAGTACTTCGACAAGTACCTCACCGTAGCCACGGGCATCACCGTGTCCGGCAGCAGCTTCGGTACGCTCATCATGGGACCGCTGGCGCAGGCGATCATTGACGCGGGCGGCTGGCGGAATGCGTTCAGGATATTCGCGGGCCTGAACCTGTTCACCATCCTGCTCACGGCAAGGATCCGCTCGAACGTCGTGGGCAATGCGGGTAAGCAGCTGGGAAAGCGTCGCAACCTCATGGACGACATGAAGATCTGGAAGAACCGCGTGTTCGTCATCTGGACCTTGTCTATAACGATGGTCATGTTCGGCTTCTACATACCGTATGTTCACCTAGTAAGTTTACTCAGCAGCAACTGTTGATCGTTTTCGAGATTTATGTTTTCGTTTTTCGTTCGTTAAATACTTTGAATACACTTCGCTGTTCATCAAATTGATGTCTTGCTATATAAACATGTAGCAGTTTCATTAACGTGTGTGGCTCTATGTCAAATGTCAGATAGGCGGTCTGCTGCGAAAATATATCTGACGTCACTTGCGACAATCGGAGATATTGTTTCTATTGTACATTTACTAACCGCTCACCAAGGCTAGAATCTAATCGTTTTGCTGATGTCAGTTAGCGACTGGAGGGCGAAAAGCGTATGCCCTGATCAGACCGCGCGGATGCAGTGCTGTTCTGGAGTTATGCTTGTCGCATACATCGTCACGGTAATGTTCCTTTTCTCATCAGGGGCCCACATTGCTCTGGATCGCATTCATGCTAGTCTGGGGGCCGATTCACTAAACTTCGTACGACTAAAATGTTCGTAAGTGCAACATTTGTCTGTAAATTTCACATTAACAATGTTTTCTTGTAAACAATTATTGGATTTACATGTATTGAGCATGTGCAGCTCAATAAATGTAAATCCATCATTTGAAATTTCCAGACGATCCTAACATTTAGCCTATTTCACCAACATTGCAAAGCGTACTTATCTACCAAAGTGTACTTTGAGGGAATAATCATTTATTTTTTCCTGAAATGCATTATTTCATATAGAACTAACGACTGCATATATTTGATGATTAAAAGTATGCAGACGTATTATACTGCATTTATTACGTTATCAAAGCCAAAATGGCAAATGGTAATAACTTCAGTACAATAAAAATTAATAATTAAATAGAAAATGTCTCCCTCAAAGTGTACTTCGCAAGATAAGTATACTTTGCAATTTTGGTGAAATAGGCTGCTGGTAGGTAACGTATGGGCATAATCCTAGGTAGTTTCCTCCCAAATTAGCCTACTCAGCGTAGTCATATCAGGGTCTACACTGTTCGCTATTCAGGTACACTAATGTTGTTTATGTTAAATCACAACTTTATAACGGTTTATTGGCAGACTGTACTAGTACAAATGGCGATCATGACCTACATTGACCACACATGGCAGGTAAGGACCTTTTAATAAGCCAGTAGCTCGTATATATTCCACTTAACTTACGAAGCTAGAAATGGGGCCTGTCGGCACGCTCGGCACGCTGAATGCCTATTAACCCTTAGCCTGCTGATCGCGAAAACTGTCGTCTGCTGTTGCTTTATTTGTTGCCCTGTTTCTCAATAAAAACATGGTTTGACAGCACTTTAGAATCATTTCCAATGGAAATGATTATAAAGTGCTGTCATACCATGTTTTTGATGAGAAAAATCGAAAATAAAACATAAACAGCAGACGACAACATTTCATTCAGCAGGCTAAGGGTTAATATTGTTAGCCTGGGTGACCGTGGACCACAATATGAGCCGCGCCATGCGAAAACTGGGCTTAATGACAATTTTTTCATTTTTTACTTTTTTACGTATTCTGCATTATACATCTTTTAAAGGCCATATGCCGCAACAATTATCAACTTAGCCCAATTATTTTTAATTTTATAAGTATTTTTACGACGCATGGTAAAAACGTATACGTTTTAGATTAATGACGTCGAAAATACGACGTTTTTATCAACGGCTTATTTTATAAATGCGAGTGGCGTTTATAAAATACCCGGACAAGTCCCATCGTTGTGTCATATATTATCGCATTTCAAACCAAATTTGGATATCTCGTAGCCTGGCCAATTTTTTACCATTAACTCAAGACAAAGTATGAAAATAATGTTCATGGCCAGTGTTGCAGTAGTTATGGTAACGTCATGTTTTGGATTGCGACCCAAATATCGTAATTTTGTATGGGGCCTGTCGGCACGCTCGGCACGCTGAATGCCTATTAACCCTTAGCCTGCTGATCGCGAAAACTGTCGTCTGCTGTTGCTTTATTTGTTGCCCTGTTTCTCAATAAAAACATGGTTTGACAGCACTTTAGAATCATTTCCAATGGAAATGATTATAAAGTGCGGTCATACCATGTTTTTGATGAGAAAAATCGAAAATAAAACATAAACAGCAGACGACAACATTTCATTCAGCAGGCTAAGGGTTAATATTGTTAGCCTGGGTGACCGTGGACCACAATATGAGCCGCGCCATGCGAAAACTGGGCTTAATGACAATTTTTTCATTTTTTACTTTTTTACGTATTCTGCATTATACATCTTTTAAAGGCCATATGCCGCAACAATTATCAACTTAGCCCAATTATTTTTAATTTTATAAGTATTTTTACGACGCATGGTAAAAACGTATACGTTTTAGATTAATGACGTCGAAAATACGACGTTTTTATCAACGGCTTATTTTATAAATGCGAGTGGTGTTTATAAAATACCTGGACAAGTCCCATCGTTGTGTCATATATTACCGCATTTCAAACCAAATTTGGATATCTCGTAGCCTGGCCAATTTTTTACCATTAACTCAAGACAAAGTATGAAAATAATGTTCATGGCCAGTGTTGCAGTAGTTATGGTAACGTCATGTTTTGGATTGCGACCCAAATATCGTAATTTTGTATGCATATTATAGAAAGAACGCGGATTGAGAAGGGCTTGCTTTTCCGAGTTGTTTGTTGTTGGCTCAAATAAATTTTAGGAAATTATAGCGACATTATCTAATGTTTCATACGCGACATGTTTTGAAAAATGTGACGTCATGACAGGAGATTACATAGTTTAACGAGTGTCTGCTCTGTCTCATGAGAACATGCCAGAAGAACTAAAATGTGCTATTAAATACTGCATCGTAACGCATACATCAAGACGATATGATGATGATGTGAAATGTATTCGGTGAAAGTGCGCCACTGGGATGGCAATTTGCCAGCGATATAGTCAGAGAGACGGTGGACGGGAACGCGCGAAGGGTTAGGCCAGAAATGGAAGTCCAAAAGTGAAGTTTTCAGATGTTGTGACAAAAGTATGGGTTGATGGATCATTGTGCGTGAACTGTGAGATCGGTTGAACTCACAGCAGGCACACTCCATAGTGTGATTAAAAAGATTTAAATATCAGGATACACAGAGCTAGATGGATCCCGATGATGCTGAACATGGAGAAAAACACCATTGAATGTTACCAATTACCAATATGCGAATTTTCAGACAGTTAACCCAACAAACATGGATTTTACTTAACTTTTCCGGGTATTTTATTATCACCGCTCGTGTATGGCAGAACTAATGTTGCAGAACGTATGGCTGTAAGTACAATACATGTGAATATAAAAGACAGAGTGATGGTTATTCAACCAACTCTGGAACTCGAAAAACTCTTACAAACAATATATCCGCGATCATGGGGGGCTGGACATGTGATGTCCTGGCAGTTTCAAGTTTAGCCACATCGTGCTGGCAAATTTTCTAAAATTATCCAGAGGTATCATAACCCAAACCGCGAAATTTTAATACATAATTAGAAATTGCAGGGTAGGCATATGGCGTGCCGGGTCCCCCTCCCGCCATATAAATATTATATCAATGCACATGTGAAGTACGGTGGAAATCGGCGTACGTACATAAGGAAGGACAAGCTTACCGCTATGCACCGGGCACCACTATCTCATTTTATTTACATACGAAATTTCAATCGCAGGTATCATACGCCGTGGATCAAGGCATCTCAAAGGACAAAGCCTCGCTACTGATGATGGTTCTGGGCGCGACGACCGCCACTGGCCGCCTCCTGTTCGGCAAGATCGTGCAGATCGGTCTGCTGAACCGGATCCACATGCACCAGCTGTCCATGGTGGTGACGGGCACAGGGGTGATGCTGCTGCCCCTGCTCAAGTCGTACTCGGGCATCGTGGCCTACGTGGTTACGGTGGGCCTGGTGGACGGCTGCTATGTCGTGTTGTTGCCTATATTGACCACGTCGCTCGTGGGCGTGGAGAACAGCGTGATCGCCTGGGGCTTTCTTATTGGCACCAGTTCTATAACCTTTACACTGGGACCGCCCGTCGCAGGTGAGCATTCCTTCGCGGTATTTATTGATTTTATTTAATGGTGTGTAATGGCCTATCAACAGCTAAGGTCATTTGCCAACGGATTTGATCCCGCATGTAGCCTGCTGCATTGGGGAGAAATTCCCAAAATCAGAACGAATATTTACTCGAAATAAATATATATTCAGCCCTGAAATTAGAAAAACCTAACTTGGTGCCAGGTCCATACCGCACCAGTCACTTGGCCCCTTCCCCAAACGTAGTAGGATTAAGAACAATCGTATGTGCTAATATGATCAGGAGCTACACTGGCTATCAATCCCATAAACTCAATTTCTCCAGTCACAGCCACATATGGGAATAAACTAGTAGCAAACATACCTTTATTACATAACAATGTTATTCACAGTGTAACAGCAGTCTATTACAAACCACTATGCACCAGTGTAATATGGCTGTGACTGGATAAATAGTGCTTATGGGATTTGTGACAAGTTTAGCGCCTGGAAAGTGAAAGTGAATGGGTTTAACGTCCCACCAACAGCGAAGGTCATATAGAGACGTAGAAACAAAATTGCTACCCCGCTCCATACCTTTTGCGAGGGTAATAATTTAACCCCATCTCTTTAATGTAACGCATGGAAGTGTGATTTTTGTTAGCGATATAAAACTGTCAAAGCTGTATCAATAAATTATTAATAAAGAACATACACATGTTGAAATTGGTTATTTTACGGTGTTAAGGTGTTTATCTGACATTTACATCTTGTAAATTTGAAAGCTTCATTTCGTTATGTTGAATGTTGAACAACAACTAGAGAAAAGATAGCATCAATCATGGGAAAATGATTTACCTGTTCTATTGTGGGTGGAAGGTGGGTGCAAGCGATGGGTAATTTAACGATCGGGGTTCATCCTTACCGGAATTCCGACTGGAGACCTGGTTTGGCCCTCACATACGTCTTTGGCATTTTGTATGTGACAGTTGAATCTGGTTATACCCCTTATGTGAGTATTACGATTATTCGTAATCCTATTTTAGGGGAAGGGGCCAAGTGACTTTGGTGTGGTATGGACCTGCCACCAGGTCAGGTTATTCTAATTTCAGGGCTGATATATTGTTTCTCGATGTAAATATTCAGTTCTGATTTTGGAATTTTCCCCCAATGCGGCAGGTTAAAACAGGATCGAACCCGTTTGCCCGGCCTTACATGACCTTAGCTGTTGATAGGCCGTTAAACACCAATAAACAAACAAACAAATTACCTGTTCTATTATTTTTGACAATTTACTAGTTCTACATCAAAGATTATTTGTACAATACATGTACAATTTACTAAATCAACAGGTTTGGGTATGCACTTCGGTTGCTCACATTTTTTGAATGGGTCAAATTGTAGCCGTAGATAAGGCGAATTATAGAATTAGCTAATAGAGACCGGACCACAGTTTAAAGTCTCGTCTGACAGACCAGTGGGATGGAAATACAATGATGCAGACTGATCTGGATCTACACTGGTCGCAAAACTCATAAGCCCCATTTCTCCCGTCACAGCCACAAATATATAATTCCAGCACAAACATTTACACAATTCCCTAACATTTGATTGGCCCGTAGCAAGTCTCTGTCCAAAAATTATATCCCAGTAAACTCCCACGCCGAACTACTTTCCGTAACCGTGAGGCGCAGTTAAAATAATTCTTAAGAAAACGGAAAATAAACACATTTTCTTGATGAATTTATTTCAAATGCTGGAATTATAAGGTGTGGAATTTATCGGGGATATAAACTTGGAAAAGTCACGGTAATAATGGACGAGGCCTTCCGGCCTTCGTCCAGTATTCCCGCGACTTTTCCAAGTTTATACCCCGATAAATTCCACAAAAAGGCCATTCATTCCTATAGTAAATGAGACTGCTACATAAATATGATAGATGATCAGTTATGTACCACAACATTTATTAAACTTGTTGACTGTTTGTATAAAGGGCTCACCATAGCCTTGTTTCTTGTGAAATCAGTAGCCTCGTTTAATAAAATATCATATTAAATCATCACTCATGTGAGCTCCGCTATATTCGCAAATCATGTTACATAGTGTATTTGTGTCCTACACAGGTGCACTCTACGACATGACTGGGACCTACGACATTGCGTTCCACTGCGCGGGTATACCCATTATAGGCGGAGCCATTGTACTGTTCTTCATTCCCTGGGCAAAACGAACAACGTCGCAGCCGAACGTCATGGAGCTTATGAACGAGTACAATATCAGCGCCTTCGACACGGAGCCTGAAGCGCCCACGCAACACAGCGCGTCTGTGCAGACCATTCTCACTGACGAAGGGCTTGTCCAACATATAGAGATCACTCGGTCGCACATGACGGTCCGCACGACTGGAACGTCGCCGATGAATGTACACCTTATCGGTAACAAATTGTTATATCATGGGAACGAATTGTTAATTCGAGGGAACAAATTGTCATTTCGTGGAACGAATTGTTAATTCGTGGGAACGAATTGTTAAATTGAAGGAACGAATTGTTATTTCGTGGGAACGAATTAATAAAAAAAAGGAAGTATACGTCCACTGCGTGGCTCTGTAATAATATGAAGCTAAGGACAGAATATGAAAATTAACCCTTACAGCGCTGAATTAAATGCTGTCGTCTGCTAGAAATGTTTTATTTTAAATATTTCTCGACAAAAATCTGGTTTTGACAGCACATGAGACTGGAGACGATTCTCATGTGCTGTCAAAACCAGTTTTTTGTTAAGCATTAAAGCAAAAATTAAAAACAGCAGACGGCCATTTCCGTTAACAGTGTAGGAAGGGTTAACATTGTCTTGCAAATGATAGACAATGGTTGTACATATCTATTACTAGGACTATGTTTCAGACAAAGGGACGAACACATCGCCAATCCCCCGATCGCGATACCCGTTGGATTTCGAAGATGCCCTGTCACAAGTGAGCGATAATGATCAGATGTTCAGCGAGATATTACGACAATCGTACAACAGTTCCCTCGGACCAGACACCAACAGCATACAGAGAATACCAGGCGCTCAATTCAGGGTATATATGACGATGGGGGTTAGTGGAAGAAGCGGGCTATGTGCCTTATGGTCCCTTATGGACATAGCCCCCTTCTTCCACAGAACCTTTCAATTACTGAAACAGCTGTGAATTGACAGTACATGTATATCGCAAACAACCGTAGTTAAAATGACAATATGAATATTATACACACCAGGGGCCCGTTTCACTAAACTTTGTACAACTAAAATGTTCGTAAGTGCAAATTTAGGATCGTCTGGAAATTTCAATTGATGTATTTCCATTTATTGGGCATAGGCTGCATGCTCAATACACAAGAAAACATTGGTAAAGGTACATGCCCACTCAGTAGATTATAATATAGGAAGACAGATAGTTTTGTATATTATGTAGATATGACATTTTCTGGCAAAAATAAACTTTCATTCACCATTACCCCAGGTATTGATTGGCAGTATTATACAGTTAATATCAGACGTAACTTTCCACACTGATATCAGGGGTGATAACTGTGTTTCCTTAAAATGGTAACGGACATTACTATTTACTCTCTGTATTTAATTTTTGGTGTGCAATGATCATACTTTATAATCTGTCAAAAATATTATTTGTTCAGGTGATGCAATTAATTAGTATAAATAATTAAAATATATTGTGCCTCATTTGCATATGGAAATAGCCTGATACCACCACGAGTCACTATCAGTAAAATAAATATTAATAAATGATTATATCTGTATAACGGGCACTTGTAAATTTAGAACTGGAGGAATATTGACACAATTATACACTTATTAAATTTCTATAAAGAACATGTTGTGCCTACTGAGTGGGCATGTGCCTTTAATGTGAAATTTACAGACTATCATAATTTTGCACTTACAAACATTTTAGTCGTACGAAGTTTAGTGAAACGCACCCCTGTTGACAGAATTCCAGAAAAATAGTTTTTGCCTATCAAATTGTATAAAAGTAAGAAATCCAGCAATGACATAAATGGTGGCTACATATTGTGTTTTGAGTTTTTCATAGTTTCAGTCAATAAATATCATATTGTTACATGACTACCGTTATTCGACACTGCTCACAGCCGTGTTCAAATGTACAGCGCGTGCTGCTTGACCATGGCTGTAGACAATGCTCATTCCGGGGCCAAGCCAACACCTACGTAATGCATGTGTCTCATGACGTTACTAGAACGCGCCATTGTGTCACCAGACCAGTTTACAACGGTAACACTGAAATTTTGAAACTGATGCGGCTGCATCATGTGTCATGTACTGTGGCCCTGGAACATGTAACAATAACGTTTGACAATGTCCAGCCGTGGGTAAACGTTTGCCGTCCCTCTGGAACTGTTTGAACCCGCAGCCTACGGCCTTGTGGTTCCTACAGTTCCCTCGTGCCACGGCAAATGTTTACCCACGGCTGGACATTGTCGAACCTGACAAACTTTAGATTATATTAATTGCATAAGCAAGGTATTCAGGCGCGGATACAGAAATAATTGCGGGGGGGGGTGGGGGGGGGGGGGGGGGGGGGGGGGGGGGGGGGGGGGGGGGGGGGGGGGGGGGGGGGGGGGGGGGGGGGGGGGGGGGGGGGGGGGGGGGGGGGTCTGTAATTACAAGTCGGCCGCGAGCGCGAAATTGTAAAGTTGGGGGTCTGGAAATTCCCCCAGGAAATTTTTAAATGCCAGATCGCCGCAGATGCGATTTCCTGACACCTATCCCGCGAAAAAAGTCATCCAACTATTCGAGTATTGTACATTTTCTTCTTTTTTTTTGCCGGGAGCAGGGGGGTGGGGGGGGGGGGGGGGGTGGGGGGGGGGGGGGGGGGTCCAAACCCCCTGGACCCCCTCCCCCTCCCCCGCCTGTATACGCGCCTGGTATTATACATTTAATCTGTACTGATTACATGTTTTCTGCAGTGATCTCATTTGCATATTTATAACACTAGTACGATCTTTAATATGCATGTCGAGCCCACCGAGGCATCTGGTGATCTCAGGGCAAGATATAATATATAATGTATAATGACCTTGACCTTGGGGCACAGGGGCCGCATGGGTGGGACACATAATAAATATATGGATGATGACCAATAAGCATATGAAGTTTCAAGTAAATCTGACTTACGGTTACAGAGATACAAGTAGTAAGTATGTGAAAATTTGTGCAAGTCATTTGACCTTGACCTTGGGGCACACGGGCCACATGAGTGGGACACAAAATGCATATATGGATAATTACCAATAATCATACAACGTTTCAAGCAAATTTGACTTACGGTTACAAAGATAGTAGGTATGTGAAGAGTTTAACGCAAATTTTGACAAAAACTTTAAACAAACTTCTAAGTCATTTGACCTTGGGGCACAGGGGCTGCATTAGTGGGACACAGAAGGAATATATGGATGATGACCAATAAGCATACAAAGTTTCAAGCAAATCTGACTTACGGTTACAGAGATACATGTAGTAGGTATGTGAAAAGTTTAACGCAAATTTGGACACAAATTTAACGCAAACTTCTATGTCATTTGACCATGACCGTGGGCACAGGGGCCGCAACAGCATGCATATATGGATGGTGACTAATACGCATATGAAGTTTCAAGTCAATGTGACTTAGGACTGCATAGATATAAGGTATTTAAAAACTTTAACGCATATTTCGTACGGACGGGCGCACGGACACCCGGACGTCATTGTGATCACTATGTCTCACTTTCCGCATGTGGGCTCGACAAAAACAGTATAGTTATTTCATGGGCATTCGGGAAGGTGCCGAAACTATTGCCCCACGGTGCATCGGATCGTCCACAGCAACGAAGGGCGATATGTTTTGACTGTTCCCCGAATGACTATGAATTAACTGTTTTATTACTCAATCTGTAATATAATGTATGGGATACAGTGGGATGGGGCGCATCGACTGATCGATAGAAATTGAGCTAAATTTTATTATGTAAACTTCAACAACTAGATAGTCGGTAAATCCGACAAATGCTCCCCGATCACGCATGGATTTAAATTCAAAGTCCTTGACCCTGTGTATTGGTGTAGTATGCTTATTAATCACAATTAATCACAACAAATGATGATCAATGTGTATATTATGAACTTTCAAGTTGATATCGCAAAGATATAACAATTTGAAAAACTTTAACGTAAGATTTAAAAAAAAGTAATTTGACCTTGGGCTCCTTGGCAGCATGGGTAGGGTATACAATGAAAATATGGATGGTAATCAATGTGTATATTAAGTTTCAAGTTCATATCACAGAGATATAGCAATTTTAAAAACTTTAACAGCGGCAACTATATGCTCCCCCAAATTTCTTTTTCGGGGAGCATAAATATGATATAAAAGTATGCTATGTTTGTATGAAACCGATGCAACAGCTACATATCAAACTCTTATAGAGCTTTCCGAAAACATTGAAGCTGTGTTTGTCATTCTCTATTAGTGCGGCAACATGGGCTTAAATAGTGCAGATAACGAATGTCTATCATGCGTGTGCGATGAATTAATTTGTTTGTTTGGGTTTAACGGCCTATCAACAGCTAAGGTCATTTAAGGCCGGTCAATGGGTTTAATACTAAATCCCATATATTACCTGTGCAAATGTGTAAAAACTAGATGGTCGGTAAATCCGACAACTGCTCCCCGATGACGCCTGGATTTAAATTCAAAGTCCTTGACCCTGGGTATTTGGTGTAGTATGCTTATTAATCACAACAAATGGTGATAAATGTGTATATGAAGTTTCACATTATAATCTCAATTGGTAACAGAGATAAATTCTAGAGAGTTTTAAGGCAATGTTTTGTCTATTAGTCACAATAAATATTTGGATGCTAATTTGAATTGAATTTGAAAAACTTTAACGTAAAACTTTAACAAAAAGTTTAGTCATTTGGCCTTGGGCTCCTGTGCAGCATCGGTAGGGTATACAATGAAAATATGGATGGTGATCAATGTGTATATGAAGTTTCAAGTTGATATCTCAAGCTGTCACAGAGATATAGCAATTTGAAAAACTTTAATGTAAAACTCGGACGGCGGACAAAGCGGTAACTATATGCTCCCCCGAAAAAAACATTTGGGAGCATAAATATCATGTCATCATGTTTATGGACGAAAACATTTTTGACTATTCCACATGCACGCGGAACTATTGCCCAGACATGTGAAACTATTTTCCAGAACCGTCAAAATCCAGAGAAATAGTCAAACCATGTACCTTATATAAGCAGTTGGGTAATAATATTGATTACGTTCCAGATGCCATGCCAGCCCACGTCTATACCAGGAAGTGCCAGTACAGGATCCGATAGTCAACGGCTACCGACAGGCGCGTTTCCCTTCCCTGGGAGTGGCAGTATCCGCGACGAGTTCAACTTCCCGTCATACCACCCGTCCCTCCAGTCCTGGTCGCTGCACTCTGAGTCCATGACCCAGGACATGTACCTGCCGTCGGCCAATCAGCTGTTCAACACAGCATCAGGTGGGGTCCCACACGCGGTACACTTACCATCAGAGAGTGGCAGCCAGCATTCCCGGAGCATCAGTGCCAGTCAGTCGAACGCTGGCTCCGACCCAACTAAACAAGCGAGCAAGTTTGACCAGACAATCTCCGATCAGGTGGAGAGGTTAAGAGAAAGGTTGAAAAGTCCGCCATCTGAGAGCACGTCTGTCTCCGACCTGGAAGACAAGGAATTTGACACCATCATGATGCAGCTGAGGCGGGAACAGGAGGTTCGGGATATGGATAGGGCATCAACGGCTCCAAGACTACAGATGCATGAATCAACTCCTGACAATGTCGAATTACCAATGCGTGCCACAGTACCAGCAGAGCGGCCAACAGCAACACACTTTATGTCTTCTACATCACAACCCACAAATCCGGCATCAGAGTTGCCGTGTATTGAACCTAAGGCCCACTCTAATCCTGAAACACATGAACAAATAGCCGATGACTTGACCGGTACCTCATACACAGATAATACATTTGAGCGTGACCACCAGCTGACAGTTAGAAGGAATCCGTTAGTTACTACGCAACAAGGTCGTAAACTGACAGACCTATTTAAATCGCCAGAGGAAACAGAGGAGCAATCCACGTCCTTTGAAGTGGTTAGCCTAGATTCGGAGATCAACGTGGCCCCAACGAAGAGTCAGAATAGCGAACTTGATGTTTTCAAGCATTTGTTTGATGATGAAGCCAACAATCCAGAATGAATGTCTTTTCCAGCACTTTATTAGGTACCGCGATTTGTATTAGCCGAATACTTATTGTCGGATAACATAATGTCGTAACATGCATTGACCGGATATGAATATCCAGGTTACATACAATTGAAAACCGATTTTTTATTGGTTGAACGGAGTCACACGACGTTACCAAATGCCATTAGTGAAATGACATAACGTAACCAAGTCCATGTTTTTCAACAAAAATTATTTTATATTTCATCATCGGCTAGCATGAAACGCTACCTGATAAATAGAATACGCTCCTAGTGTCTGTTGGTATCAAGTTTATCAGGATTGGCTCGGAAACGGTACAAATTCCGCGGCAAGCCTCATAATTCCTACGCGTTTCCTAGCCTTGCCTGATAAACTTGATAACAACAGACAATAGCCTGGTATTCTCTATGTATCAGGGCTGCCAGGTGATAAAAAGGCTCTTAGTTTTAAATCATGTGAAAAGCTGCTTGAGCATTGTCACATAATAGAAATATCACTGAAAGCTAGCAACTTCAGTTACTAAATAGCCACAGCAAACATGCACAAGTTTGTGACTACTAACCAATAGCATTAACATAGCTAATCAGTGTTCCAGATAAGGAATTAGTAATTGAGTATTGTTACTCCATCATTTCTGAAGCAATTAGGTATTTCAAAATTGTAATTGGGTAAAATTAAATCACACTACAGTTTACACATCAACAGACAGCAATTATTGAATAGTTTGTTTCGATATGAAAACATGTCTTGGTATTTCATTAGAATTGTCTCCTTGGACACAATTGTAATGAAATACCAAGATGTGTTTTCATGGAAAGATAAGAAAAATATGCTATATTGGTGGTCTGTTTGTTTTCTGCAGCATTATATAGGTACCACAATTGTTCTCATTGCTTTTCAAGTTTGATACTCGCTACTTCTGATTTCAATTGGGTTTTTGGCAATTTTAATTGGGTATCTACGCAAATACGCAGCTTATCTGGAGCTCTGGCTAATGCTACGTGATGTAACGTGCAATATTCCATGACAATAAAAGGTTATTGCAGTGGAGATTTGATGAGGCGGCTTGCCATGAGCCGTCTCATCTTGATTTTCACAATATGCAATAGCTGGTATTGTGGTCTGTCATGTTGACAAGAGTTAATTTGATTTGAAGTTATCATTGAGTGGTTAACCCGTAGACCGCTGTACACACAGGTGAAAGACTCGGACCTATGACACCAAAAAAATGCTTATTAAAAAAAATCCGATTACCCCACCCACTTGGTCTCGTACAGTACATAACGTTAATTAACGTTATGTACTGTACGAGACCAAGTGGGTGGGGTAATGGGATTTTTTTTAATAGGCATTTTTTTGGTGTCATAGGTCCGAGTCTTCCACCTGTGGCTGCACACAGCAATTGTCGTCTGCTGTTGCTTTTATATCTTGCCTTATTTCTCTATAAAAACATGGTTTGACAGCACTTCAGAATCATTTCCAATGGAAATGATTCTGAAGTGCTGTCAAAGCATGTTGTTAATTATTCTAAAGTGCTGTCAAAGCATGTTTTTGATGATGATAATAGAAAATAAACAGCAGACGACAAAAGATTAAGATAGCGGTCTAAGGGTTGAAATACATTAAATTTGAGTTTAAATGTCAGCCTTGGGAACTAGAAATGGCATTTGTTAGCATGGTTATGCTGTGCTACTTGGAATGACAATACCTTGAGCACTAATTAGAGGTGACCCTTTAACATGTTTGACTGTACTTGGTTAATAAGAAATATGAATTGTACACTTTCCGCGCTCCAGGCTTCGTGTCTAAAGAGTATTGTACTCCCTGATTTCAAATTCAATGTGTTGTTTTAGTTCCAATATACAATAGGGAATAAATAAGTACAAAAAAAGCAATTAAGATTCAATTAAGTTATGAGCAGCAATGTTTTTTTTAAGCTGAAGTAACTGAATTTTCAACTTTGTCAGAGCATCTTTACTCCACAATCAATGAGTATTTTCAAATTGTTGCGAGTATTTTGTACTGCCACTGTTGAAAATCAATGCATGTTGAGCTAAAAAAAATGTGTAAAATACACCAATGTGTGCCTTATCAGTAGCCCATTTCACCAACATTGCAAAGTATACTTATCTAGACAAATTATACTTTGAGGGAGAAATTTTAAATTTTATGATAAATTTATTAATTTTTATTATACTGAATTTATTACATTATCACAGCCAATTTGGCTGTGATAATGTAATAAATTCAGTATAATAATTCTGCATACTTTTAATCATGAAATATATGCATTTGTTAGTTCTATATGAAATTATGCATTTCAAAAAAATTAAAGATTACTCCCTCAAAGTATACTTTGCTAGTAAAGTATACTTTGCAATGTTGATGAAATCGGCTACTGGAGCTTTGTATCTTGTATCTGTATCATTGTAATCTCAGCTCACCCTATGTATTCTCTAGTCAGGAGTTATTTGTCATTCATTCAGTGAATAATCTGCGATGCTTCCATCCACAGATCTGGTAGATATATTGTGGGCAAAACAAGTTGCATCTATTGTTTTGGTTGCCATAAATAACCCTTACAATGTTAATTACATTTTGTTGTCTGCTGTTTTGTTTCCACTTTCCATTTTTCTCATTAAAAGTGCCGTCAAACCATGTTTTTATCGAGACAGAAGACAAAATATGAAACAACAGCAAATGAAAGTTTAAGTTTCCTGCATTCTAAGGGTTAAATAGTGATTGTGACTGGGTCTTCTGGCATATACGCCCAGTGTATACCGATATGAGGTATAGACAGGCCTGTGTGTCTGTGGTAATCTGATAAGGGTCTGCAGTGTTCACCAGCTGGTTAGTGACACAAATGTAACCTTCTAACCAACAGTGTAGATTCCTCCTAGGCTAGCAGATCAGTAGCCGATTTCACCAACATTTCAAAGTATACTTTTCTAGCAAAGTATACTTTGAGGGAGTAATCATTTATCATTTCCCCAAAATGCATTATTTCATATAGAACTAACGACTGCATATATTTGATGATTGAAAGTATGCAGAATTATTATACTGAATTTATTACATTATCACAGCCATAATGGCTGTGATAATGTAATAAATTCAGTAAAATTAAAATTAATAAATTTATCCTAAAATTGAAAATTTCTCCTTCAAAGTATACTTTGCTAGAAAAGTATACTTTGCAATGTTGGTGAAATGGGCTACAGGACATAGACTGGTCATAAAGACCATAATTCTCATCATTCCGTCACAGCCACAAATGACTGCAGCTCACATGAAATTTACTCTCATAGAATGGAAGTTACATGTAATTTGTATTGTAAATATGTATTTTATATGCACATGTATAATGTGGCTGTGGCTGGAGAAATGTGGCTTATGGACATTGCAACCAGTGTAGATCCATATCAGCCTGTGCATCGGCACAGTCTGATCAGGATCTCCATTGTTTGCCATTTCAACAATGAAACACCCATCATCTTCGAACAAGCAACATAGATTGTTAATATCGGGCCACCAGGAGTGTGCTATTATATCAGGAGCTAGACTGTTCACAAATTGCATAAGCCCCATTTCTACAGTCACAGCCAAATATGTATGTTATATGTAAATGTAATAGAAGGTTCGACAATGTCCAGCTGTGGGTAAACGTTTGTCATGGCACGAGGGAAGTGTTTGAACCCGAAGGCCGCGGGTTCAAACACTTCCCGAATGTTACGGTAAACGTTTACCCCGGCTGGACATGGTCGAACGTTATTGTTACATTTCCGTGGGAAATATCATGCAGTTTGAGCATGTATGCAGTACTTTCGGTACTTTGATAATCTGTTCATTCAAATAGCTCATTTATACATACATATACCGGGGCCGCACTACACGTCGCGTGATGTAGCCGCATAAATTTTAAAATTTCAGTGCGACCATTTTGAACTGATCTGGAGATGTAATGGCGCGTAGTAACATCATGAAACACATGCATTACGTAGGTGTTGGCTTGGCCCCGGAATGAGCATTGTCTACAGCCATGGTCAAACAGCATGTGCTGTACGTTGAACACGGCTGTGAGCAGTGTCAAACAACGAGTCATGTAACAATATAAGATGACAGCGGATATAACTGCTATCTAAACCCGACACATTGTTTGACTTCTTTCATAGTCCGTTCAGCAATTGCTTGTGCCTTCTCTGCACCCAATCCCAGCATAGTTTCCAAATGGTGTTTGTCATCTAACAGTTTTGTAACGTCGTTACTGATTGGCTGGATCACACTGTTGATGACATCAGCGACCTTGGCCTTGTACTCCACCTTGTTCAGTGATTGGTTGTCCTCGACAATCTGTGCTGGGGACACACCAGTGAGGGCCGAGTGGATGTCGATCAAGTTGGAAATTCCCGGCCGGTTATCCGGACTGTAGGAGATCTCTGATGTTGAGTCGGACACAGACTTACGTAGCTTTTCATGCACTAAGTCGGGGCTGTCTGTAAAGTCTATTCTCCCTAGTGGATTCGCCTCGGATTTGCTCATTTTCTTGGTGCCGTCTCGCAAGCTCCTGATCTTCGTGCGCTCACCTATCATGGAGAGTAGTTGGAAGGATAATTTTTAACTCTTTCACCCATAAATATGTGACATTGATAGTTCCATGCTCATTTCCGGACTACTCCATTAATCAGAAAATGGGGCATTGTTTCAACATTTTAACTAGAAATGTGGCCTATTGGCACACAAATGCCCCCGCTGGAGGCCAAAGAAAACAAGACACATTTAAAAACACAGAGGGCCAGAGAAGCATGGATTTGTCTCAGCATGAAAGCAGACCATCAGAGCATTGCGTGTGTGAAATATCAAGCAGATCCGTGTAAGGCATTTAACCGAGCGTTAAGGTTTCGGGACCATTCGGTGGCGGGAGCATAAACATACATGTAATGGTAAACATTGCAGATCCTGATGTGATGGTGCATTACAAGCCAGCTCATCTGGCTCTACAGTGTTTGTAAATATTGGTGATATGGTCTGTCGTGTTGAATTGTAACGACACATGTGTCCATATTGGTCACTGTCGATCAATTAGGTCAAACATTTCATTTTTAAGTTATCTCCATATTTCGCAAAAAGATCATTTGTACAATGTCGGAGAATAATCAAATAGTATTATTCAGATGCATAAACTATGTTCAATTGATAGAATGGCAACAAATGCACACCCATACAAGTCTGCACATCTGAGCAGCCTGATCAGGGTCTACACTGTTTATCACTCAGTCAGCGAAGCATGTGCTTCTAACGTGCAGTGGTCTTATCAAGCTAAAGGAATGCAGATCAGCAGTTAGGCTGGTCACAAATACCATAAGTCCTATTTCTCCAGTCAGAGCCATATATGTGGCTGTGACTGGAGAAATGGGGCATATGTGACTTGTGACCAGTGTCGTTCCGGATCAAATAACACTCCTGCAGCCTGATAATAGAGAATAGTAGGTTAGTGCCGTGAATGGGAAAAAATATCTGGCGAGCCTTAGGAAACGGGATGGGCGAGGCTTGCCGAGCCCATCTTGTTTCCGTGCCAAGCCAGATATTTTTTCCCATAAAGTATGGTTGTACAATCCCTTAAACAACAGTCATGACAGTAAATTGATCAATAATTGTTTTAGACTTTATGAACTGTACTCATCAAAATATTTACAAAATAATCTTACAGTGGTACAACGATTTTGTTTATATTATTTTCATCGTTCATGGATCATGGAAATGAAAAAAACCACAAGATGGCGGCCTTACGATTTAATCCTATGTAGAATAGCGACCAACTCAATGCATGCATGCCGAATTAACCATTAAAACAAGTGTATTTCAGGCAGGTTCAACAGATGAATGTTTTTTTGATACTTTATATTTTGTCTCCGATAATGTGAAATTACAGCTTTTTTTTCAACGAAATATACTCTCAAAATTCACCAGAGTGACGGTGACCAGGGGCCTATTTCATCAACATTGCAAAGTATACTTTGAGGGAGTAATCATTTATTTTTCCTGAAATGCATTATTTCATATAGAACTAACAAATGCATATATTTCATGATTAAAAGTATGCAGAATTATTATACTGAATTTATTACATTATCACAGCCAAATTGGCATTGGCTGTGATAATGTAATAAATTCAGTATAATAACAAAAAACGAGGCAAAGCCACGAAGGCCAGGTTTTATCCAACGTATGCCAAAATGCCGACGATATCGCGCTTTCTGCAAGCGGGTGCGACAATGATGATAAACACCCATGTGAAGTATCAAGGTAATGGGTGAAGCAGTTGCAGAGATATAGTACACGAAAAAACTTTAACAAAAAAATTCAAAGTAATTTGACCTTGACATTGGGCACAGGGGCCGCACGGTTGGGGGGTAGAATGAAAATATGGATGATGATAAACACCCATGTGAAGTTTCAAGGTAATGGGCGAAGCAGTTGCAGAGATATAGTATAACAAAAAAGTTTTAACCAAAAAACTTTAACCAGACGTACGTTAAAAAGTTAACGTTGAAAATGGTCAATTAAGTCAATTACGTAGAAATAATAGGTGAAGGTAAAAACTAGATGGCCGCGGCCTGCATGTCGCGCCTTGTGGCGAGGCATGGACACTAAAAAAAGAGATATAGTATAACGAAAAACTTTAACCAAAATACTTAACCAAAAAACTTAACCAAAAAGTTTAACCGGACACACGTACGTACGCCAAAGTGCCGACTATATCACGCTTTCCGCAAGCGGGCGCGACAAAAACATTAACCAAAAACTTCAAAGTAATTTGACCTTGACATTGGACACAGGGGCCGCACGGGAGGGGGGTAGAATGAAAATATAGATGATGATAAACACCCATGTGAAGTTTCAAGGTAATGGGCAAAGCAGTTGCAGAGATATAGTATAACGAAAAACTTTAACCAAAAAACTTAACCAAAAAACTTAACCAAAAACTTCAAAGTAATTTGACCTTGACATTGGGCACAGGGGAAAAACTTTAACCAAAAAACTTAACCAAAAAACTTAACCAAACAACTTAACCTAAAACTTCAAAGTAATTTGACCTTGACATTGGGCACAGGGGCCGCACGGGAGGGGGGTAGAATGAAAATATAGATGATGGTAATGGGCAAAGCAGTTGCAGAGAAATAGTATAACGAAAAACTTTAACCAAGAAACTTAACCAAAAACTTTAACCAAAAAACTTAACCGAAAAAGTTAACCAAAAACTTTAACCAAAGAACTTAACCAAAAACTTCAAAGTAATTTGACCTGGACATTGGGCACAAGGGGGCCCGCACGGGAGGGGGGTAGAATGAAAATAAATCGATGATGATAAACACCATATGAAGAATTTAAGGTAATGGGCAAAAGCAGTTGCAGAGATATAGTATAAACAACGAAAAACTTTAACCAAAAACGTAACAAAAACTTAACCAAAAAACTTTAACCAAAAAACTTAACCGTTAAAAACAAAAACTTCAAAGTAATTTGACCTTGACATTGGCGGGGCCACAGGGCCGCACGGAGGGGGGTAGAATGAAAAATATAGATGATGATAAACACCCATGTGAAGTTTCAATGGTAATGGGCAAAGCAGTTGCAGAGATATTAGTATAACGAAAAACTTTAACAACTTAAAACTTTAAAAAAAACCTTTAAAAAAGAAAAAAACTTAACCAAAAACTTTAACCAAAGAAACTTAACCAAAAAACTTCAAAGTAATTTGACCTTGACATTGGGCACAGGGGCCCACACGGGAGGGGGTGGGTATTATGGAATGAAAAAATATAGATGATGATAAACACCCATATGAAGTTTCAAGGTAAATGGGCGAAGCAGTTGCAGAGATATAGAATAACAAAAAAGTTTTAACAAAAAACTTTAACCAGACGTACGTTAAAAAGTTTAAACGTTGAAAATATGGTCAATTAAGTCAAATTACGTAGAAATTAATAGGTGAAGGTATAAAAACTAGATGGCCTAGGCCTGGGCCATGCAGTTGTCGCGCCTTGTGGCGAGGTATGGACACTAAAAAAAGAGATATAGTATAACGAAAAACTTTAACCAAAATACTTAACCAAAAAACTTAACCAAAAAGTTTAACCGGACACACGTACGTACGCCAAAGTGCCGACTATATCACGCTTTCCGCAAGCGGGCGCGACAAAAACATTAACCAAAAACTTCAAAGTAATTTGACCTTGACATTGGACACAGGGGCCGCACGGGAGGGGGGTAGAATGAAAATATAGATGATGATAAACACCCATGTGAAGTTTCAAGGTAATGGGCAAAGCAGTTGCAGAGATATAGTATAATGAAAAACTTTAACCAAAAAACTTAACCAAAAAACTTAACCAAAAAACTTAACCAAAAAACTTAACCAAAAACTTCAAAGTAATTTGACCTTGACATTGGGCACAGGGGAAAAACTTTAACCAAAAAACTTAACCAAAAACTTAACCAAAAACTTCAAAGTAATTTGACCTTGACATTGGGCACAGGGGAAAACTTTAACCAAAAAACTTAACCAAAAAACTTAACCAAACAACTTAACCTAAAACTTCAAAGTAATTTGACCTTGACATTGGGCACAGGGGCCGCACGGGAGGGGGGTAGAATGAAAATATAGATGATGATAAACACCCATGTGAAGTTTGAAGGTAATGGGCAAAGCAGTTGCAGAGATATAGTATAATGAAAAACTTTAACCAAGAAACTTAACCAAAAACTTTAACCAAAAAACTTAACCAAAAAAGTTAACCAAAAACTTTAACCAAAGAACTTAACCAAAAACTTCAAAGTAATTTGACCTGGACATTGGGCACGGGGCAGGGGCCGCACGGGAGGGGGGTAGAATGAAAATATAGATGATGATAAACACCCATATGAAGTTTCAAGGTAATGGGCAAAGCAGTTGCAGAGATATAGTATAACGAAAAACTTTAACCAAAAAACTTAACCAAAAACAAAAACTTTAACCAAAAAACTTAACCAAAAACTTCAAAGTAATTTGACCTTGACATTGGGCACAGGGGCCGCACGGGAGGGGGGTAGAATGAAAATATAGATGATGATAAACACCCATGTGAAGTTTCAAGGTAATGGGCAAAGCAGTTGCAGAGATATAGTATAACGAAAAACTTTAACAACAAACTTTAACCAAAAAACTTAACCAAAAACTTTAACCAAAGAACTTAACCAAAAACTTTAACCAAAAAATTTAACCAAACACTTTAACCAAAGAACTTAACCAAAAACTTCAAAGTAATTTGACCTTGCTTGACATTGGGCACAGGGGCCGCACGGGAGGGGGGTAGAATGAAAATATAGATGATGATAAACACCCATATGAAGTTTCAAGGTAATGGGCAAAGCAGTTGCAGAGAGATAGTATAACGAAAAACTTTAACCAAAAAAATAAACCAAAAAACTTAACCAAAAACTTTAACCAAAAAACTTAACCAAAAACTTCAAAGTAATTTGACCTTGACATTGGGCACAGGGGCCGCACGGGAGATGGGTAGAATGAAAATATAGATGATGATAAACACCTATGTGAAGTTTCAAGGTAATGGGCAAAGCAGTTGCAGAGATATAGTATAACGAAAAACTTAATAAAACAAAAATTAACCAAAAAAAATAAACAAAAACTTTAACCAAAGAACTTAACCAAAAACTTTAACCAAAAAACTTAACCCAAAACTTTAACCAAAGAACTTAACCAAAAATTTCAAAGTAATTTGACCTTGACATTGGGCACAGGGGCCGCACAGGAGGGGGTAGAATGAAAATATAGATGATGATAAACACCCATATGAAGTTTCAAGGTAATGGGCAAAGCAGTTGCAGAGATATAGTATAACGAAAAACTTTAACCAAAAAACTTAACCAAAAAACTTAACCAAAAACTTTAATCCAAAAAACTTAACCAAAAACTTCCAAGTAATTTGACCTTGACATTGGGCACAGGGGCCGCACGGGATGGGGGTAGAATGAAAATATAGATGATGATAAACACTCATGTGAAGTTTCAAGGTAATGGGCAAAGCAGTTGCAGAGATATAGTATAACGAAAAACTTTAACGAAAAACTTTAACCAAAAAACTTAACCAAAAAACTTAACCAAAAACTTTAACCAAAGAATTTAACCAAAAACTTTAACCAAAAAACTTAACCAAACAACTTAACCAAAAAACTTAACCAAACACTTTAACCAAAGAACTTAACCAAAAACTTTAACCAAAAAACTTAACCAAAAATTTCAAAGTAATTTGACCTTGACATTGGGCACAGGGGCCGCACAGGAGGGGGTAGAATGAAAATATAGATGATGATAAACACCCATATGAAGTTTCAAGGTAATGGGCAAAGCAGTTGCAGAGATATAGTATAACGAAAAACTTTAACCAAAAAACTTAACCAAAAAACTTAACCAAAAACTTTAACCAAAAAACTTAACCAAAAACTTCAAGTAATTTGACCTTGACATTGGGCACAGGGGCCGCACGGGATGGGGGGGTAGAATGAAAATATAGATGATGATAAACACCCATGTGAAGTTTCAAGGTAATGGGCAAAGCAGTTGCAGAGATATAGTATAACAACAAAAACTTAACCAAAAATTAACTTTAACCAAAAAATTTAACCAAAAACTTACCAAAAACTTCAAGTAATTTGACCTTGACATTGGGCACAGGGGCCGCGCGGGAGGGAGGGGGGTAGAATGAAAATATAGATGATGATAAACACCCATGTGAAGTTTCAAGGTAATGGGCAAAGCAGTTGCAGAGATATAGTATAACGAAAAACTTTAACAACAAACTTTAACCAAAAAACTTAACCAAAAACTTTAACCAAAGAACTTAACCAAAAACTTTAACCAAAAAACTTAACCAAACACTTTAACCAAAGAACTTAACCAAAAACTTCAAAGTAATTTGACCTTGACATTGGGCACAGGGGCCGCACGGGAGGGGGGTAGAATGAAAATATAGATGATGATAAACACCCATATGAAGTTTCAAGGTAATGGGCAAAGCAGTTGCAGAGATATAGTATAACGAAAAACTTTAACCAAAAAAATAAACCAAAAAACTTAACCAAAAACTTTAACCAAAAAACTTAACCAAAAACTTCAAAGTAATTTGACCTTGACATTGGGCACAGGGGCCGCACGGGAGATGGGTAGAATGAAAATATAGATGATGATAAACACCTATGTGAAGTTTCAAGGTAATGGGCAAAGCAGTTGCAGAGATATAGTATAACGAAAAACTTAATAAAACAAAAATTAACCAAAAAAAATAAACAAAAACTTTAACCAAAGAACTTAACCAAAAACTTTAACCAAAAAACTTAACCCAAAACTTTAACCAAAAAACTTAACCAAAAACTTCAAGTAATTTGACCTTGACATTGGGCACAGGGGCCGCACGGGATGGGGGTAGAATGAAAATATAGATGATGATAAACACTCATGTGAAGTTTCAAGGTAATGGGCAAAGCAGTTGCAGAGATATAGTATAACGAAAAACTTTAACGAAAAACTTTAACCAAAAAACTTAACCAAAAAACTTAACCAAAAACTTTAACCAAAGAATTTAACCAAAAACTTTAACCAAAAAACTTAACCAAACAACTTAACCAAAAAACTTAACCAAACACTTTAACCAAAGAACTTAACCAAAAACTTTAACCAAAAAACTTAACCAAAAATTCCAAAAATTTCAAAGTAATTTGACCTTGACATTGGGCACAGGGGCCGCACAGGAGGGGGTAGAATGAAAATATAGATGATGATAAACACCCATATGAAGTTTCAAGGTAATGGGCAAAGCAGTTGCAGAGATATAGTATAACGAAAAACTTTAACCAAAAAACTTAACCAAAAAACAACTTAACCAAAAACTTTAACCAAAAAACTTAACCAAAAACTTCAAAGTAATTTGACCTTGACATTGGGCACAGGGGCCGCACGGGATGGGGTAGAATGAAAATATAGATGATGATAAACACCCATGTGAAGTTTCAAGGTAATGGGCAAAGCAGTTGCAGAGATATAGTATAACGAAAAACTTTAACGAAAAACTTTAACCAAAAACCTTAACCAAAAAACTTAACCAAAAACTTTAACCAAAGAATTTAACCAAAAACTTTAACCAAAAAACTTAACCAAACAACTTAACCAAAAAACTTAACCAAAAACTTTAACCAAAGAACTTAACCAAAAACTTTAACCAAAAAACTTAACCTTACAGCTTAACCAAAAACTTTAACCGGACACACGTACGTACGTATATCACGCTTTCCGCAAGCGGGCGCGACAAAAATGGTCACATGGTGGATAGTTTTATGTGGTAGGCACCCCTTGGTTATGAAGCTGTGAAAGTTTGGTGGTCCTAGGTGGTACAGTACCAAAGAAATGGACTTAAACACGAAAACTTAACATTGAAAACGCGAAAACTTAACATTGAAAATGGCTAAGTCGATTGCACGGAAAAAATGGGTCAAGTTAAAAAAAAAGTAACATGTTGGATAGTGATATGTGGTGGGCACCCCTTGATTATGAAGCTGTGAAAGTTTGGTGGTCCTAGGTGGTACAGTAACAAAGAAATGGACTCAAACACGAAAACTTAACATTGATTGTGGACGCTGCCCGCCTGCCCGCCCGCCCGGCTTTCGCCAATCCAATAGCCTGGATTTTTTTTCAAAAAACCAGGCTAAAAATTGAAAATTTCTCCCTCAAAGTATACTTTGCTACTAAAGTATACTTTGCAATGTTGATGAAATAGGCGACAGACCCATCCATTTTCATTCGAGGCAGGTTCTGCAACAATTGCAATCTGTCCTGAATAAGAAGAATCAACAACACAAACAGCAATTTTGTTCGTTTATTTCCTTACCTGACTGGAATCGCTGGGAGCAGCCATTTTTATTTTAAATGACGTAGTAGACTTATTGACGTACTTATACTTATGACGTCAGTCGTGTCTGTATGGCGCATGGAATGGATAGGCTAGAGAGCAAACACAATTGGAAATTGAGGGTCGTAATGGAAATTGATTTGACATCCAGAAAATGGCATGAACTTAATTTTAACAATTTTATTTTCCAGCGACATCGTTTTTATTTAATTTAACCCTCACACTGTAAACAGTTCCATTTTCATCAGACTATTCAGTCAACTCAAGAAATATAGGCATACTGGCAAAAGTAGTCACCAACACATGTGACGCGTATGAATTGTGATAAGGTCTTATTGACAGGACATCAAATATGTTTCACGGCACAGTGTTTCACGGCACATAGGCACTGCATTGACGGGATAATGATCTATATTACTTGTTAGAAGCATGATGGGTGTTTTATTGATAGAATGGTGAAAAGTGCAGATCCTGATCAGACTGTGCGGATGCACAGGCTGATCTGGATCTACACTGGTCGCAAAATCCATAAGACCCCATTTCTCCAGTCACAACCGAGATATACATACCTATCATTGCGGTGCATGATGGGAACACGACAGAGAACATGCGGTTGAACGTTCGGGCCAAGTGGCGAGTCAGTTCTATATGGTGAATTTGGTCCTCACCAACCGGTACGTCTGTAGCCCTGAAGCCACAATTATTATGGTTCGGGAAATGTTATAGGGTGTCTCAGTTTTACATGGATGATCGATTATAGATCGATTATAATTGAAGACTTGTTGAATCATACTACAGTGAAAACTCTCTAAACCAGACACCCTGGGAGGTCCCCAGGGTGTCCGGTTTAGAGAGGTTTCACTGTAAATCAGGCATATGACAATTCACAATTCGTGCAGCCAATGTAGGCACTAAAGACATTACTGACATTCATGTAGCGGGTCCAATTATGTTTCCAAATCAAAACAATGAATGATTAATCAAATGCAGACAATTAAACAAGGCCATATGCAGACATATAAACACATGTATGTTATGTCTGCACAAAAAGGTATAATATCAGTCCAGCGCAAAAATCACAATATCCTGTTTTGTACTATGTGCCCTTACCAAATCAGATCACTTGACCTCTGGTGTCAGGGTATGGGATCACATGGTTTCCAAAACTGATTTTCCGACGTGACATAATACCGGTATGTGACATCATCTTACAGCAGATTTTCTATATAATCTTAATAACAAATGAATGGATTTTAATGATATATACGCACCAAAGACGATGACCGACAGCACAAAGTGTTAAGAAATTCCTTTCAAAGACTCACTTGTAGAGTAGTATGTCAGCTGACTGCAGGATGGGGTAGGTGAACAGTCCCAGCCCCGGCTCCTTGATCTTCTCTGATTTCTCCTGCAACAACGATTGTATATGAATCCAAACATGAGACTACCGAAAATTGTCGTCTGATATTGTTTTCGTTCTCAATAAAAACATAGCTTGACAGCAATTTAGAATCATTTCCAATGTAAATGATTCTTAAGTGCTGTCAAAGCATGTTTTTGATGAGAAAAACGGAACAAAAAAAATTAACAGTAGACGACACAATTTTATTCAGCACTGTAAGGGTTAAGACCTGTATCACCGGTTTTCAAATTCCTAAGTGACTGATCGGTTTAACCCTTAGAAGGCGGGAACCGAAAACTGTCGTCTGCTGTTGTAACTTATTTTGTATTTTCTCTAAATAAAAACATGGTTTGGCAGCATTTTAGAATCATTTCCCTTGGAAATAATTCTGAAGTGCTGTCAAACCATGTTTTTGATGAGAAAAATGGAAAATAAAAAATAAACAGCAGACGACAAATTTTAATTCAGCATTGTAAGGGTTAACACTTTCCATCGTCTCTATAGAGGATCTCAAACGAGTTTCCATTTGATGAGATTTATGAAACGAGGCTCGGTGCATAAAATTGCTGACGAGTTTCATAAATATCATATCAAGTGGTAATGAGTATGAAATTCTGTTTATCACATAACTTCAGGCTCCAAATAGTAACTTGGGAGTTGTCAGCGATCTGCTTCAGTGAGAAGACGCCATTGACTATTTTCGCAAACAGTAAGTTGAAAATAGATAAAAATATTTTTAATAGTAGCATTAAATATGCCATATAATAGGTTCCTGTTCTTTGTAAACATTTCTTTTTACTAAACGGGAGTTCACACCGACAGTTGCAGTAATTTTAATGCGTCACAGACGCTTATAATGACGTTTTAACCACGATGATGTCAACGTCAAAACATCATTGCTTTGTCGTGTCATTCATTAGACAGAATGTTGAAGCATAATACGAATACGTAATTAGGGTGATGCGGTCAGTCAATCAAATTTGCTCCCGGTGTTATTCACATGTGTCATATCACATTTATGAAATGGGATAAAATATGGTATAACAAGGATTTCATGTGATAAATTTGATTATGTGACAAATGCGAAAGCACCTATATTAATACTTTCATTGGCACAGATGGCGGACTACGGGCGATTGTTAATGTGGGATGAAAGCAGAGATCCTGGAGAAAACACACATGTCGGTCAAAACTTGTCTGTACCTAAGAATATGTGCAAGTATTCATGAAATACATGTACACATGCAGAAACTGTGATATTTATGTAAATGACGTCGAAAGATGACGAAATTTGCACCGCAAATGCCGAATATAATTCCACATTTGCTATGAAAATTTCACCAACTTTCGATGTCATCTGAGGAAAATATCGTAAATTTTGTAAATATCTTTCAGGAGATATCGTACATGTTCTTAGGTACAAAATCACATGGCGTGTCTCATATGTAAGATCCAGATCGGGTTTCAGACCCAGAACAGGGGTCCTATCCCAGAACGGGGGCTAATCTCAGAACGAGGGCCGAACAATGTGACGTCAATCCCAGAATGGGGTCCAATCTGACTATGGCCTGACAAGGCAGTAAAATTGAACACACAGAAACTTTGGCATACGTTGTCGAATTCACATTATTAATAATCACTTCGCGGTGAGTATTGTGGATAGCCACTACCAACAATATCTGTACATTTATGAATGAAAATTTACCCTCCATTGTGGCAGGTGGTGTAACCGTGGTAACGTACACAAACAACCCAGTATCCAGGACAACTCTGCATGCTGCGGCACCTGAAAACAAAATTATCCAGGAATTTATCCATGGGGTGGGGTGGTAATGCAAATTTTCTGGCGTTAGCGCAGGGCAATATTCGTCCTGCAAAAAAAGCCAGGAAATTTGGGTTAGTTGGGAGAGGAGGATGGACACATTCATGGAGAGACTTCTTTGAGCGGACAAGCTAATAAATTACTATGACCTCTGTAATATGTAGCTGTGATGCGACAAATTACGTTAATGAGATTTGTGAATATTTTAGATATTTGCTCCTGATTTACTAGCAGACTGAACAAACCTGATAATGATACATACTTATTACTGATTGTGCGCACAACAGGTGTTTGATTGACTGAATGGCAAACAGTGCAGACCCTGATCAGACTGCGCGAAAGCGCAGGCTGATCTGGGTCTGCACTGGTTGCAAATAACATAGGTCCAATTTCTCCAGTCTCAGCCATTCATAACCCCATCGGACAAAATATACATATTACATTTTTGATCAGGGTTTACACTGTTATACATTGAGTCAACAACTCATTAAATGTTAAATAATATCAGGCTTCAATGAGATAGACAGATGATCAGAATGTACACCAGATGCTTGGCAATGAAAATATTACATATACATGTATGTATTAGGCCGCAAGAGTATGCTAGTTAATTTGACAATATAAAAGTGAAAGTGAATGGGTTTAACGTCCAAGCTAAGGTCATGTAGGGTCGGGACCTCAGTTTCAAGTCTCATCTGAAAGATCAGTGCGATGGAAATACTATGAAAGTATTTTTCACGCCTTGGACGGGGATTGAGCCCCTGGTTTTGAAGTCCAGTGTCCAAACCTCTAGGCCACACTCCATCCCTTTAAAGCTATAAAGGCTAGTCGAAAGCTCCATAAACTAAATTCCAAGGGTCAAAATTGCAATTAAGAGTGTGAAATAAAAGTGTACTATACATTACGTAGCAAAATTGATCCTCGATTTGCAAAACTATTGATTTTGTTTGTTTGTTTATTGGTGTTTAACGGCCTATCAACAGCTAAGGTCATGTAAGGCCGGGCAAACGGGTTCGATCCCGTTTTAACCTGCTGCATTGGGGGGAAAATTCCAAAATCAGAACTGAATATTTACATCGAGAAACAATATAGCTCTGAAATTAGAATAACCTGACCTGGTGGCAGGTCCATACCACACCAAAGTGACTTGGCCCCTTCCCCTAAAATAGGATTACGAATAATCGTAATACTCACATAAGGGGTATAACCGGATTCAACTGTCACATACAAAATGCCAAAGACGTATGTGAGGGCCAAACCAGGTCTCCAGTCGGAATTCCGGTAAGGATGAACCCCGATCGTTAAATTACCCATCGCTTGCACCCACCTTCCACTATTGAACTCTCTTAAGTCCTTTATGTTATGGTGAGTGTCATAGATCAGTATTTCATATTCCTGAAGAACTCCAGAGCTCCAGATAAGCTTTGTGTCTAAAGCGTACTACACCCGATTTTAAAATCATTGCGTATTTTACTTTTACAAATGGATTATTGATTTTCGTCATTGTAAATAGGGAACAAATGATAAAAAAAAATAACAAATTTATACATTCACTTATTTGAGCTGCAAACAGTAACACTGTTTGCTTTTTGCTGTGTGTATTGTGTACTCCCACTTTTGATAATCAATGCGTATTCAGCTAAAATAATTGCGTAAAATATGCCAATACGCACCTTATCTGGAGCAGGAACTCTTTCATAGCTTGACTTAGGCACAACCAATCAAACTATTGGATTTTGAGCATGCTAGACATGGTGTAACAGGATGGGCAGAATGGTTTGAGGTGACTTACCATAGATTGCTGGAAGAGAATAGTCTTGCTGGGGTCTATTCCACAGGCTATCAGACAGGCTGCCATACTGAATATATTCTCCCTGGAAATTAATATGGCCATCTTGTAAATGGAGCATAATTTGTACTAAAATCAAGCAGGTGGAATGGCCGCGACTGAACACAGTTTTACAATCTCAACAAGTTTGCATACCAAATCTGACTGTGTGCCTAAATGTTTAGGCAGTAATACTGTTTGTTTGTTTATTGGTGTTTAATGCCCTATCAACAGCTATGGTCATTTAAGGCTACATTTATCGAAACATGGGAAAGTAAAAATAAATATCTCTAGACCTCTAGTCAGTTTTGTTTCAATAGCGAAAAAATGTCTGAATTTTTTTTTTATGCTATTGTGTCGGACACACAAAACAAATACTTAATATGTCATCCAACTGAGAAAAGGTACCTTACTACATATACAACCAGCATAGCCCCAGAACAGCCTGCGCATATGAGCTGTCTGATCAGGGTCTACACTGTTTACCATTCAGTCACTCAGGCATGTATACTGCTATCAGCAAAAGGATTTGACCCTAATGCAGGCAGTCAGTGTATTGTGCAGAATGACCAGAACCTGTAAATTTTGTACATATTGTAAGGTCCCTTTTCTCAACAGCCGCCTATGTGGCATATTTAACTCATTGTAGTCTAAGAATACAATCATTTTTGTTAAAAAAATCTGATTATTTTGTTTATTTCTAAATAAAAGTATATGTTGTTTCCACTCATTTGAACCGTCTTGGCGAGACGGTTCAAATGAGTGGTGACAACGTATACTTTCAAGAAGAAATTAGGAAAAGAGGGATTGTTTTTAGAAAATTTCATACAGCATACACTTTCAAGTGGCTGTGTCTCAGATGGTATCTCCAAATAAGCATTTCACAAAATCACTTGAGATATATCACTGGATATTGTATGAATACAGTCGCAACTTGTTCTTGGTCATAAACATGCGTTTGTCATTTAATCATCGCATTTGCATATTAAGTCGAGGATATTCCATGCTCATTTTAACTTGGCAGTATCTGGAAAATCCCACCAGTAGTGACGCAATTATTTCTCCGACCTATCGAAAAACCTGCGAGCAGCGACGTAATTCCTCAAGTAACCACTGACTACCGCTTCTCTGCAGATAAGACAAAAAGATAAAACTTCTTTGAAATGTGTCAAAAGCTTTATTACAAGATATGGTCACCATTTCAAACTTCTATATAGTCGCCATATTAACATGATTAACACTGTAATATCTTAATACACGATGTACGCGCATGGTCATAAAAAATAAAAATGCAAGCTTAACTAAATGTTCTCGATGACATAGTTGATGACATAGTGTCTAGTCAAAGCAAGGCACATGATTACTAAGTGTGAGTACATCAGTGGGAAATATGAATTCTATATTTAGCAAAACTAGCGTTACTAACGCTAGTTGTTTTTTGATAATACATTTTTTATTTTGTATATTTTTTAATTTTTTTTCTCAGATCACTTACAGGGGCAAATATATTCAGGAAAGTCCGAAACCAATACAAATCTTTAGTTAAATGCTTTTTTCCTATTCAACTCAATACCCCACTTTCCAATATCATCTGAGACACAGTACCTTTAACAGTATCCCAACTGTAATGGGTTAATACTGGGTCCAATATTTATTGATAGGCCCTGGTTAATACTGATAGCCGAATGTAACCTCAATATGTTCGGATCCTGCGGTACAGTGATGGAGTGGAGATCAACAATACTGAGGATGATGTTGTTGTACGTGTGCTGCATGGACACCCACGACTTGATGGCCCCCACGTAGTTGCCCAGGTGTGGTATACCCGTCGGCTGGATGCCCGAAAACACCTGCTGGGGACATCGAGCAAATTTTACCTGGAAAGAAAACGACATAAAAAATCAGAGATGGCGACAAACTTTTAGCTGCAGAATACGTAACTCTAATGCCCTCAGAAAGTGCTTTTATATATAGACACTTAATTATGCGCATCTAACAAACTTTCTGAGGGCGTGCTCCATTTTCTCATACTTGAACTCGATGGATACTTGATTGGTGGAGGCTGAGCTGTGCTAATTAAGTTTTGGCCAATCAGAGTTCAGAGTTTCTGATTTTGAGTACAAAATCTTGATCCATTTAACTACCCAGTTTCACTTGAGGAATATTTTGGGGTGTCTTTAACACCAGTTTTCAGCATATTTGTAACATTTAAAATAAAACACTGAACCTGTTGGTCACACGATGTAAACAGAATTTCTGAGGCCAAATAATGGAAACAATATTGGGAGACATGACGAGGTTAATTTGTTTCTTTCTTAGGACTTAGGAGTATATAAGGCTGTAACTCTGAAGAAGAAGATGAGTAAGTGAACCTATTATTGTATGCATGCAGGTCCAGTGCAGATAGGCTGCATGCCATTTAGAAGTAGATCACACAGCATCCATACGAATACTGAAAGTATTAGAGACTGGCCTTATTGGATTAGATTATTGGATGGGAATCGGTTAAATTATATAGTAAAACTATTTGGTGTGTTCGAACCTGATATTGGTAGCTCTACATATTGGTGTTAGCTAACCTGATTATAATATAGATGACATGTGCAACAAAAGGTTACAAATTATCATAATTGACAACGTCTGTTAGAAAATTACTTTACCGAGCCACTGGTAGTTCTTTTGTGGTGAAACACACCATTGTTTTTTCGCAACAGCAGGGAATTCAACCGAAAGCAAGCACCACACCATACCCTCTTCATTTCTAATACTCACACCTGCGTGTATAATTGGTCCCCGGCCCCAGCTTTTCATTACAGGACAGGGTACCAATATTGTACACAAACTTTCATGCTCTAAGCGACATAACTTGTTGTCAACCTGACCTTGGGTATACAATCCAAAATGCTGACAACAGTCAATATACTACGACGTGGTATTTTTCGAAAAAATGTAAGTATTTTTTAGCGTTTTGAAAATTGACCGTTCTACGCAAAAAACAAATGCATTGCTCTCCTTCTTTTTAGATATTTTAATGTGTGCAATGGGTTTTCGTGGTATATATTTTTTTAGAAATTAGCTATAAATAGTTTTACTATATAATTCAACCAACTACCGAATGTATGCACTATTCTCTAATACTCATATTTCATATGGATGTTGCCGCAGAACCTACTTTTACAGGCAGACTTTCTGCACTGAATCTAAACTTAATAAAAGATAGGTTCACAGTAAAGATAGTTGCGGGCAGTAAAATGGTGTCGGCTAATTCTGCACACCTAAGGCTTCAAAAACAAATTTATATGTCATTAACATCCCCATATTCAGTCACAATTTCCTTAATATTCAACGCAGTTCAAAGACGTCTTTGCAGGTAAAATATCATAACATTCTGACGTCAGTAAGTGACGTAAATTGTGTGATGTATGACATCACATGCGTGTTTGCGACGTCACATTTGTTTCTGCTAATACTGCGCATCGGCGTATCTGGTTGTGTAAACAAAATGGCGAACAGCATACTGGATCAGCATAGCAAAATTTGTATTAAACTTGAAGCAGAACTATAATCCAGTGACATGACAGGTTAGTTTCTTAGTTGAACAGTTAATTAGCCAGGTTTTTTTAAAAAAAATCCAGGCTATTGGATTGGCGAAAGCCGGGCGGGCGGCGGCGGGCGGGCGGGCGGCGGGCGGCGTCCACAATCAATGTTAAGTTTTCGTGTTTGAGTCCATTTCTTTGTTACTGTACCACCTAGGACCACCAAACTTTCACAGCTTCATAATCAAGGGCTGCCCACCACATATCACTATCCAACATGTTACTTTTTTTTTTATTTTGACCCATTTTTTCCGCGTAGTCGACTTAGCCATTTTCAATGTTAAGTTTTCGCGTTTACAATGTTAAGTTTTCGTGTTTAAGTCTATTTCTTTGGTACTGTACCACCTAGGACCACCAAACTTTCACAGCTTCATAATCAAGGGGTGCCCCACCACATATCACTATCCAACATGTTACTTTTTTTTTTAACTTCACCCATTTTTTCCACGCAGTCGACTTAGCCATTTTCAATGTTAAGTTTTCGCGTTTACAATGTTAAGTTTTCGTGTTTAAGTCAATTTCTTTGGTACTGTACCACCTAGGACCACCAAACTTTCACAGCTTCATAACCAAGGGGTGCCTACCACATACAACTATCCAACATGTGACAATTTTTTTTACCTTCACCTATTATTTCTACGTAATTGACTTAATTCAACGTTAACTTTTTAACGTACGTCTGGTTAAAGTTTTTTGGTTAAAACTTTTTCGTTATACTATATCTCTGCAACTGCTTCGCCCATTACCTTGAAACTTCACATGGGTGTTTACCATCATCCATATTTTCATTCTAACCCCCAACCGTGCGGCCCCTGTGCCCAATGTTAAGGTCAAATTACTTTGAATTTTTTTGTTAAAGTTTTTTCGTGTACTATATCTCTGCAACTGCTTCACCCAATACCTTGATACTTCACATGGGTGTTTATCATCATTGTCACACCTGCTTGCGGAAAGCGCGATATCGTCGGCATTTTAGCATACGTCCGTCCGTTCGTCCGTGTGTCCGGTTAAAGTTTTTCCATCTACTATATCTATTTTTTTAGTGTCCATGCCTCGCCCCAAGGCGCGACATGCAGGCCACGGCCATCTAGTCTACAAAAAGTGGGTATAATTATGTTATCCAAGTGTCTATGCTTGGAAAAAACCTGGCCTTCGTGGCTTTGCCTCGTTTCTTGTTTTGTAAATAATTTAAGACAGCTATTCCATCAGCAGGGTCTGAGGATTTTACACATTTTGACTATATTCGGAATAACTTTTTACCAAACTATCGGAATGTGATAACATTCTGAAATCCACATACATTTTATATTTTATTATGACGTACGCAAGTCGAAATTACGCATTAGCCGATGCGCAGAATTACTGGTAGCCGAAATGACAGTACATGTAACTCTGCAAAAGTCCTGTTTACGTTTTTTTTGTCCATTTCTCTGTTACAGTACCACCTAGAACCACCATACTTGCACAACTTCATAACCAATGGGTGCCCATCACATATACCACTATATATATCCAGTATATGACCTTTTTTTTTTACCTTGAGTAGTATATAAGAGTCACAATGATACCATCACCTCTGGAAGGTACCGGCTACACGCGGCACCTTCCACAGCATGATGGTATCATTTGTGACTCTTATATACTACTACAAGCGAGACCATATATTTTATGACATGAGAACACCCCTATTAGAGATAAAAATCCCTATGTTATACTCAGTATATATATACAACATGATGGTTCTAGTTAAGTGTGCGTGGTTGAAGACAGGTAGTCACGAGGGGTGTCATCGCACCGGTATTTACGAATATTGCAAACATCACCGTGCATGGATGCGAAGAGGTTCCGTTTCACCTCGCCCATGTCGGCATTGTGGGGTGAGGGACCAAAGCCGAGTCATTGCTATGTCCACCATGCGGTGGCACTCAGGCTACTCATCGAATGGTTAACAAGGGATTACGTGCTCGCAAGTATTATCGTTTAGTAATAATTCAAATCGGAAAGTCAGTTAGAAAGATAGAATCGATCTAATAAGTCACGGTGTTTCTACAGCATTAAAACACTGTAAAAAACATTATCAAACTAATTTTATAAAATTAGAAAATTGAACAGAAAAAACAAGTACCAATATTATTAGAGAAAATGGATAATACAATAACAATTGGAATTGAAAGTTTTTAATGGCTGTGTTGAAGAAGTTTACGAAGAATATGGGGGTTATAATCCTATATATAATTCTATAAAATGAGACACTAGGCGATAATCGAATACATGAAATACCAGCGTAATTTATTACACTCCGATAAAAACGTTGCATTTACAATATTATACCGGCAATTATGTCAACTACAAGAGGCAAATACGAACATTAAGACGGATAATGGCGTATCGGATATGAAACTAAGGCGTATTATATAAAACTATAAAACCCAACATTTGTTTACGAACGTACATTTCTACGATATCACTTATAAATTTATGTTGTAATCACAACACCAAACAAGACGACAATGTTCCAATTACACGCGTTATGAAAATGTAAATTAGGTGTCCCACCTTACACGTATATTAAGTGTCCATTTATAGAGAGGTTTACGATTACGTCTTCCGGGATGGAAAATAAACACACTGTAATATATATTACACACGCGGCTATTTATAGCCTTATCGATGGTATGTAAACGGGCTATCGATTTACACAGGTGGTGTACACGTTTGTTTATAAACACTTAGTGAGGGTTATATAGTTCACGAATTTCCGGGATGGTTCGTTATTTAATTAATTTTAATAAAATTATTTATAATTTAAAGCTAAAATAATTAATTAATAATAAATAACAATTTTTTTTATTTCACCAGCAAAGTTAAGTTTATATACGAGAAATAAACACAGTTCGGTGTCGGGACGCCGGCATTAATATATCAACAGTGAGATAAGTTTCGCCACATGTACTTCACTCTGGCCGCTCTGCACATTATAGCGGATGGAGGTAACAATGAGGTGGGGTCCGCGGCATCGGTCCAATGATGGGGTGTAGGAGATGTGAGTGTAACACACCTCGCTAAGCCGAAAAAATAAAAAAAAATAGAAGAAATTTAAGCGAAGGCTTAGCGGGGTGGACCCAGAAGGGTTTTGCTGGCGCTGGTTCGAGCCTCGGTGGAAGCTAAAAGTTTTTTTCTTTTTTTCTTTTTAAATTGTTAATAATTTTCCTAAAATTAATTAATAAATTGTTTACTGCACCAATATAATTAATTTTATAATTTTCTTTAAATTAATTATAAAATTAATTATTTTATAAAATATCACAATGGTGCTGTAACATTTCTTCCGACTTTATCTCCAAGTTTTTCCCTAAATTTATCCCAATCAGTACACTCAATTTTGGGCATGGTGGCGCGCGCCTTGATTCTTATATCATTTTTTAATTTTTCATATCTCTCCATTTCTTCCACCACGGATTCAAACTCTAAATTTGATATTTTCTTATCGGCCAACGCTTTGGACACCATAACGTCGATGGTATTTTTCTTCGACCTGGCGAGAACAGATATTCTATCATGTTTTCTACATTTTTTCTTGAGTTTTCCACCCGACGCCCTAATTACCATACACAACAACCCAGAAACGGCCGACACCGCACATAAAATCCCCGCTACAGGAACCGTTATAATGGTGGATATAGTTGCAGCTGTCCCCGCCCCACACAACACAGAAACACTCGCTAGAGCCGTGCTAGATGCTTCAGCCGTGTTCACCGCGCCTTTATTTTTTTTAGCGTTTCTTTTTCTATTTGTATATTCTCTAACTAAAATATCCTGCATAGCGACGATATTATTCAACCTAAAATCTGAACTTCTTTCATTAATTGTACACAGTGTTGATGGAGTGGTATTGACAATTGGAAGCGTTGATTCGTTCATGATTTTCAATATATTAGTATTTACAAAATAAGTTCAATTAACAATGAGACAATAGTGGAAGAACTCTCTGGGTCACCTATTTTCGTAACAAAATTAATAACACTACCTTTGGAAAGTCTAATTCGATCATAACCGGAGAACGAAACCACCGTCGAACTATCTCCAGAGATTTTAGTGACTCCAACACCCCGTTCTTCCCCATCTACTACAATATTTATCGCGACCGCGCCCACAGGTCTACCATTAACCGAGCAGACCGCCATTTGGATAACTTCACCTGCGGCTGTCATAGTGTATCCCCCACATTTATTACTCGCTTTGGCACCGAACGAATATTCATAGTGCCCCTCAATCAATGGGCCCCGCTTCTCAGCCCAAACTGTTATGACACGTTTTGGCGTTTTCATTGTTCGCACTATTCCGGCAAGCGCACTGTTTGAGTTATATGCCTCAGTACGAACTCGTTTTACTTGATCATCAACCGCAACAAGTGATTCATCAACGGCGCGGATAGATTCAACCACTCGGGCTCCTAATCCCGTAATCCCCGTCCGATCCTACTGAGCGCAAACACCCTATAAGCTCCGTAAGGGCCGCTGGTGGTCTTCTCGGGCTTTCTCAATACCCGACCGGGTCTCTTTTTGAAATTCGGTTATTTTTTTGTCTAGTTCAGTAAGTGCCGCTTCTCCGTTGGGAGAGTCCTCTGAGCGCAACACCCTATAAGCCTCCGTAAGGGCCGCCTGGTGGTCTTCTCGGGCTTTCTCAATACCCAACCGGGTCTCTTTTTGAAATTCGGTTATTTTTTTGTCTAGTTCAGTAAGTGCCGCTTCTCTGCTGAGAGAATCCTCTAAGCGCAACGCATCATAAGCCTCCGTAATGGTCGCCTGGTGGCCTTCTAGGGCTTTCTCAACACCCGACCGGGCCTCTTTTTGAAATTCGGTTATTTTTTTGTCTAGTTCAGTAAGTGCCGCTTCTCCGTTGGGAGAGTCCTCTGAGCGCAACACCCTATAAGCCTCCGTAAGGGCCGCCTGGTGGTCTTCTCGGGCTTTCTCAATACCCGACCGGGTCTCTTTTTGAAATTCGGTTATTTTTTTGTCTAGTTCAGTAAGTGCTGCTTCTCTGCTGAGAGAGTCCTCTAAGCGCAACGCATCATAAGCCTCCGTAATGGTCGCCTGGTGGCCTTCTAGGGCTTTCTCAACACCCGACCGGGCCTCTTTTTGAAATTCGGTTATTTTTTTGTCTAGTTCAGTAAGTGCCGCTTCTCTGTTGAGAGAGTCCTCTGAGAGCAACACCCTATAAGCCTCCGTAATATCCGCCTGGTGGTCTTCTCGGGCTTTCTCAATACCCGTTCGGACTCCATCAAGATCCAACCGGGTCTCTTTTTGAAAAAAATTCGGGTTATTTTTTTTGTCTAGTTCAGTAAGTGCCGCTTCTCTGTTGAGAGAGTCCTCTGAGCGCAACGCCCCATAAGCCTCCGCAATGGCCTCCTTGTGGTCTTCTCGGACCCCCTCAACCCCCAACCGGGTCTCTTTCAGAAATTCGGCTATTTTCCCGTCTAGTTCAGTAAGTGTAGCTTCTCTGTTGAGAGAGTCCTCTAAGCGCAACGCATCATAAGCCTCCGCAAGGGCCTCCGCAAGGTTCGACTGGTGGTTTTCTCGGACTTTATCAATACCCGACCGGGTCTCTTTTCGAAATTTGGTTGTTTTTTTATCTAGTTCGGCAACCGCCGCTTCTCTGACGAGAGAGTCCTCTGAGCGCAACACCTCATAAGCCTCGGTAAGGTCCGCCTGGTGGTCTTCTCGGGCTTTCTCAATACCCGACGTGGCCTCTTTTCGAAATTTGGTTATTTTTTTATCTAGTTCGGTAAGTGCCGCATCTCTAATGAGAGAGTCCGCAACGTATCATAACCCTCCGTAAGGGCCGCCTGGTGGTCTTCTCGGACTTTATCAATATCCGACCTGCTCTCTTTTCGAAATTTGGTTATTTTTTTACCTAGTTCGTTTAGTTCCGTTTCTCTGATGAGAGAGTCCTCTGAGCGCAACACCTTATAAGCCGCCTGATCTTTCTCAATATCCGTTCGGACTCCCTCAATTTGTGCAGTCGCTGTCAGCACTTCTACTCTAACATCTGATATACTCCTGTGAATCCCGTTTGTGACCTTCGATATAGTTTTATTTATCAGGGCCTTGGTTTTTCCAGTAGTTAAAAAGTCGCCCTCTGTCGGGATGAATCCACCTTCTGCCGGTTCCAAATTCTTAGAATTTGTCACCCAATCGGAAGAACTACCTGGTCCGTATATACTCATAATAAAATTAATTATAATATTGGGCACCTATACTCAATTAGAAATTTCGAGAACTTCCGAAATCGGGTAATCGTTTTTCAACTTTCTCGCTTGATTCATCGAGAATAGAGACCGTAAATTCGTGGATATGTCCCGATTCCAAAACTTTCATCTCGGGTGTGGGAAGTCTAAGGTCACAGTCTCGCCATAGAAACAGTCGCTGGCTTGCACGGTTTTCAGTAATGTGCTGGGAGTGCCGTCTAACCGTGTTGTACGATGTGTTCACGTCCGATCCAGGGTGCACCCTGAGAGTTTTCGTGAAGGCGAAGTCCACCGGGTTATCACCGACGTACTCACCCGGGGTAAACACTCCTTTGTTTGAGGAGTATGTCTCTCTAAAACCGAGTTGAATACCCAACCCCGGGGCAGACCACTACCTTATTATCAGTGCTGATGGTCATTGTTGCGAGCCCGGTAGCATTCGATACTGTGAGGTTGATTATACCGTCAAGCTCTGAGTTGACAAAATCTTTGAGCTGTCTTATTCCCCACAGTCCGTGAGGCAGCTTTACACCTAATTGTTGTCCATCCTTCACATAGTAAAACCCTTCGCTCTTCCCCACATTCTGCCATCCAACCGTGAAGGTGATTGATCTGAGGCCTACCCGGCATTGTCCGCAGCAGTTGTCGATTGATTTTTGAAGTTCACAACTCCCTTTTTGAACATTAGTGATAGTAGCAAACATAATAATATCTTTCAATGGATACCAAAGCATTTAGCTTTAATTCTAATGCAAAGTACGCGGTCGGAGGTAAATACAAGCAAAAAGACGTTGTTAACCTTGTACACCCAACCGTAACGGTTAGACCGGACAGTGGCTTTGCCACCAATTTCTTTGAACAATATAGGCTGCCCAAGATTACTACGATGGAGGCGGTAAACTGGTGGAAAGCAACACCGATGCAGTTTTGGCAGAACCAAATAAATTTCGCTGTATGGTGCGCAAAAGCCTAAGAATGTCATGCTCCGAAGTGTTTACAACTTTCATGCGTATTATACTATTAGGAGGATTCTGAAAGAACTAGGTATTTCACTACCACAAGACGACGCCTGGGATCCCATTTCCAACGCATACGACCGTATGGCGTTTGAAAGACTGTGTAACGAATTTAACGTTTCAAAAGACGCGGACTGGAGACAGAAAGCATTTCCTACCAGCACCGGCCTCGGGGACGTTCTCATTCGGGGCCAGTCCGGGAATTGGACGCAGACTGATTTTAGACACGATCACTCCGGTGACCACATCGTCAGTCGGAACGCCGGGAATTTTGACCCCGCGACTGACTTTCGGGCCGGAAGTGTCTGGAGGTCGGCACTGCGGCGTGTTTTCTTGTAAAATGTTACCTCCGAAATGGGCTCACGTCGATTACATACAGCAAGCTGCTGAGGTTCAGAACGCGTGGGGTACATTTATGTTAGATAAGGGTCTAGGGTTCACGCAGGCCGGGGTTACTCGCGTCAACGACTCCATTCGTACGTACGTCTGGGCCATCCTCGGCGCACAGAAGCAAACTCGCAGTTCTATACTGGGCACGGGAACGGCGTTTGATGCACAAAAACAATTCTTGGCACTTGTAGAGGACGCCATCTCAGCTAGGGTGGATCTGGAGAAGGCGATCCAGAATTATCAAGACGTTTTGCAGAATGCCAGCACTCCAGTAGACTACGCATTTGGAATAGGTCTTTATATGGCGCCGAGCAATATGATACTACGAGATGACCCGTTGACGGTTACAATAATCAGATCGTAATCGCCACCGCCAATCAAAAAATCGGCCACAACGGTAACGTGAACACGGATATCATCAAGCTCCCACCCAAGATGATTGGGAGCGGAGTTGTAAGTGGAACCGATTTCATAAAACCCCCAAAACACAAAATGGATACACCTCCCTCAACACAATCGAACCCAGTATCCCCAATTCTTAAATTGGATGCACCATCGAGTTCCCCCAATCCAATCATCAACAATGTTGAAACACCAATCGAGATTGGAAGCACAACACACGAGGAGGAGAAATTAGCGCTCGTCGTCGCCCTCGTGGCGATCGGACTATTTACGCTTTGGTTTTAGGAACTCTCTGGCGAAGAATAGTAGGAGACCGGCGATGGCCACGATTAAAGCCCAGGTATTCTCGGCGAGCCATCCGACCGTTTTTGATAATATAGATAACAAGAAGGAGAGGAGACCTCCTATCAAACCAGGCAGCGCGGCAGCCAACTTTCCTGCTAATTTAGCCAGGAGACTGGCGAGGGCTTTTAGTTGTTTTTTTATCCACTCCTTGGCTCCGCCGGATGGCGCGGGTGCTGGTGCGGGTGCTGGTGCGGCACCAGCATTGACAGCTACAAATAGAGACGATATAGATAGAATTAGGGTCGATATAATCATGCTGAAAGCTGCGATGATGGTTACTATCGTGACGCCCTTCTCTCTGAACAGAGTGCGAAGACGCTCACCGAGTGTCGTTTCCTCGTGCAGAACCCTCGAGATTGTTTCGCGGCTCCGACTTAATTGGCCGGAAAGTGCCTCACGGTTAGTCGAAGCAGCCTCCAAGCGAGCTTCTCTTTCGTCCCGCAACGACCGCAGGAGTTTGTTGATCCGCTCGGTAGATTCTCTATCGTCACGGACTTCCCCAAGTTTTATTTCTTCTAGCGCGATATGTTTGTCCAGCGCCGTGAGTTTGGAGAGGTTATTGACCAGTTCGCCCCGAGTTGTTTGCAGAGCCTTATCGAGTCCCAGGAGTTCGCGAAGAGGTAATGGTGGGTCATATTTCATGCCGTTCATTTCGTTGACCGTAGTTTCCACTGTGTTAATAGCGTCGGTGGCTATACGAGGGACATCGCTGAGCTCGCTAATTTCTATAGCGGCGGCCGTCTTCGCCAGCATTTCGTCGGTAGACTGTAGGGTTTTTACCATTTGTTGAGGCAGCTGCGACCGATCATCGATCACTCCGAGAGCTCGAGCGAGGGATACTCCATATCGGTTCAAGGAAGAGGGGGTGAGGAACCGGGTCGGGTCGTTCTTGTACGTCAGCAACTTCCAGCTCTTGCCCCATTTAACCCACAGGTCTCCTCTTTTAGTGCTGCGGAACTCCAACGTGGCATTGATGCCGTGTTTAGACACCTCACTCTCCCACCGTTTCACCAGAGAATCCGTTTCCTTGAGAGGCGCCAGCTCATCCTTGGAGATCCCCGCAGGAATCTCGTCACCCCACGCCCATGCCGGAGTTTCGGGTGGGGCCTCCCACATAGGGACACCAGCAGATGAAGTTCCTGGTGCGTCTGGACTAAACAAAGATGCGCCTGGATTAACCAAAGGCGTATTTCGGGGTGCTGACGTCTCTATGAAGGTCGTATCGTCATAGTTATCGATATCATCATCGATGTCATCATCATCGCGGAAATCGTCTCTGCCGATTTCATCCATGTCAATATCGTAATCAGTCATATTTATAATTTTCTTAAAATTAATTATGTATTACAGACAAAACCATACGGGTTTAATATAGTTTCACTAAATTATGTCTTCGAGTCAATACGGTCGCAAACTCAATCCATACCGCAGACTGCGTGAGCCCCTCGGGGCAAAAGGCGTGAGACAGAGTGTCGTTATTACGAACAACCCATCGACGATCGACCAGAACCAGCAGCTCTTGGTCCGCTTCCCCAACCTCGGAGCTAACGACGTCATTGTGCCGGGGACTGTTCGCCTCGCTTTCACTATTTCGCTGACGTCGACGGACGAGGACCGAACCGTCGTTCAGAACCTGGGTCGCGCCATAGTCAAGAAGACCATGATAAAGATTTCTGGTAATGAGGTGATGTCGATCGATGACAGCGACGTCTACCATTGTTATCAGGACCTATGGATGACTCTGTCTATCAGGGTATTGACACCAGCAAAAATAAGAACGTAACCAAACTTAGAATCGGGGCTGCTAACAAGGCAGATAACAACGCGAGTGACAATGCGGTCGCGGGCGCTTACGGCAACCGCTTCTACATCCCGCTCGACTTTGAGTTGCTGGAGAGTCACATGCCCTACTATCAGAGCGCTTTGGCTGACCGCCTCGAATACGAACTAACGTTCAACGACTATGGCCGAGTTCTCATAGCCAGCGACATGTTATCGACGTATACGATCGATAATGTTTCGCTGGAGTACGACATGGTCACGATGCCCGAACTCGCGCGATTGATCAGAACCCAGTACGCCGGGCGCGTTGCCATACTTTACGACCGAGTTCTTCGCCATCGCAAGATGACGAAAGACAAAGGCGACACATTGTGGAATATTAATGTCAACGTACCCGCCCGCTCGATGAAAGGTATACTGATGCTGTTCGAGGATGCTCGGTTCGCGTTCGGTGCTAGAAAAACCGACAAAATTCTATAACCCCAAAATCACGAAGGTAGAGGTGACGATCGAGGGAGTACCCAATCAACTCTACAGTGCGGGTCTTCGCGCGCACCAGCAGTGGGACGAAGTAAGAAAGCAGTTTGCTACCGGCTCTAAGCGCTCTCCGGAGGTTGCAGCGGTTGCCAAAGACCTGCATCTCTCGGCCGTCTCCCTCGCGGAGTTCCTGAATACCAAATACGCGTTATGGCTAGACATGCGAGCCAGCGACGACGACCAAATACACGGCAGCGGACGCCAAGTTGAGAACGCTAGCGAGGGTGTGACGATCCAGATAACCAAAGAGGGGCGGACGGAGCCGGGCCATTGAACGTGTACTTATATATAATTACAGACACACAACTCAACATCGAAGATGGTCGATACGTCTCAGCACTCTACTAAATCTAACGATTTATTAATTAATTTAAGAAAATTAGCAATCATTCTAACGATTTATTAATTAATAAATTGAAAAAAAATAAAGAAAATTAGCAATCAATACCAATTCACGATTGGAGATGCCCACTCTGCCATAATATGTGGCAGACAGGATGTGGAAAAACGGTTTTCATCCTAGACTTGCTCGAGGGCTCCTACCGCGATGCCTTTCGTCACATTGTGATCCTGTGTCCCACTGTGCGGCACAACGATACTTATCAACGGCGCCCGTGGATATGGATCGACCCTGAGGTATACGTTATTGACCCCGGTGATAGGCTTCATGATTGGCTGCGTGGTTTATACCAAAGATTCCAGGGTGAGCCTACCCTATACGTGATTGATGATTGCTCGGCCAAGGCGGCGATGACCAAAAAGAAGGACATGCTCTCCGAGCTCGCATTTTCTGGCCGCCATGCTAGGCAAAGCGTATGGATATCCACTCAAAAGTACAACGCCGTCCTCAAGGATCTGTGCGAGCAAACGAAATGGGTCGCCCTCTTTCATTGCAAGGACCGAGACTCATTCGATGACTGTCTTCGAGAGAATGACGTTATCTCAACATGCGAGGAGTGCCTGGAGGTTCGACATATGCTTTCGGAAACTAAGCCCGCCAAGCTTTTGCTAAAGACTGATCAACCAACTGCTTACGAAGTTATCAATTAATTAATAATTAATTAGCAATTACTTAACGCTCGTTTAGTAACTGCCGAGTAAATGCTTAACAATTAATTTAAGAAAATTAGTAATTACTGAACAATGCTGAACAAATGCTTAACAAATGTTGAACAAATGCTGAACAATGGTTAACAATGTTAACAATTTGGTGCTCCACTGCGAGCTTTGTTGCGAGCATAATGGTGATCATAAGTATCGGGTGGTGCGCTTGGCAATATGTTAAAGTGATGAGAGTTGTTAGAATAGTTAAATTAATTTTAAGAAAAATGAACTGCGACGAACTTCTCGATCAGCTAATAGAAGAAACCTCAACTCCGACTGCCAACACCCTGAAAGATAATGATCTGACAGAGCAATCGGAATCAACTCCAACTCCAACGACTCCGAATGAAAATGAAAATCGGTGCGACGAGAGCGGCTAGCTGCGCTGGTTGCTGGGGGACAATCGGAGCATTATCTCGGTAGGCGTCTCTCAGTTTTTCAGGTGGATAAGATGTCAGATGCGGAGATCGATAAAATGTATGCGCGATACGAATCTAGGTTAGGTGCGGAGATGACAAAAACTCTCGGATCGGCGGCTATTCATTTGTACGCAACCGCCGTTAGTATACTTCTCCCTGTACCAAACACCGCGGGATTGATTGACTATCTAGAGACTGACCCTTTTATAGGTCACACTCTTAGAACAGCCTGCTGCTCAATTTATCACAAGTTTGGAATGTACTTAGCTCCGCTGACAACCGCGTTGACCACGGGTAAACACTGTCAATTTGGACATATATGCCCACGAACTATAAGCCCTAATATTAATATCATAAATGATGACACAAGACACACCCGCGAGAGTGACGGAGTCGAACCCGATTGCTCCAACCCAATCGAACCCGAGTGTTACTCCGCCACTGGATGACATACCGCATATAAAAAATCCCAAAAGACAGGCAGCTGGCGGGCGGCGGCTGCCACCCGAAAAGTTAAACAAGATAAAATACTCGCCGAACTTCGAAAGGCTAAACAGTCGTTGCAATCGGGGACGGAGACAGCAAAACATCTGAAGACAGAGTTGAGTACAACAACACCCCCAATTCACGAATTGGAAGCACACTCAACACCCAATCGAGGTTGGGCGAATCCGATTGAACCCAAATTCGTGAATTGGAGTTGGGTTGTTGGTGGTGGTCTGGCAGTTGTTGGTGCCCTGTGCGTGTGGAAATACCCCCTATTATCGAAAAAAAACAACCAGCCAGTGTTCAGAAGAAAGTTACGAAACACCAATCGCGATTGGATGCGCCCCATTTAAACATTGATCGCGACCCTTTTTATATGCAATAATTATAATGGCTGAACAAGATGGTAAAATGTTAGTGAATGCGCTTTATCACGCCGTGGTGATATCGGGTTTCAGTATCAGGTATGCTCGACTATCAAAGATGGCCCTAGGAGGGTCCGCTCCCAAATTGGACTTTACTGTGAGAGACGTAGGGCTCGCGACCTTAGATGTAGCGGCCGCAGTTTGGACCCGAGATTATCTAGTTAAAGCTGGAATTCTACCAGTTAATATATAGAAATAAATGGCTTCAATCGCAGTAATGGTAGGTGGTGCACTTGTAAACGCATTGGCGTTCAGCGGTAGCAACTTTATATTCTCTAAAATGAAAAGCTCGAACGTGGATGAGGAGCGTAAGCGTCACGATTTAGCTGTAGAACAACTCAATAGTGCAAAGGAAGCGTGGTCGAAAAAACGAACCGCCCATCTGGACTGGGTCAATGAAGAGCTTCGCCGCGAAAATCACGCCGCACAAACTTTTCAGAACGTTGAAGAAGCCAACCGCGAGTACGCGCTGGCATATCCGCAGAAAAGTCTCGCGCCGCTGGATCGCGAGCCCCAACTTTCAGATTTCTATGTACCGTCAGAGCCCCAAAAAGACCGCGAGATCGCGTTCATCGTCGTGGGAATGGGTGTGGTGGGTCTCGTCAGCTACTATATTCAATCGAGATTTTAAATTAATTATTTTATAAATTTTTTTAACTATATATATATATATAGAACGATGTCAGTTGACAAACTTTATTTTGCTATGATTGATGTAGGCTACACTGCCCTTAAACACCGCATAGCTGGTGCAAAGGGTATGATTCGTCTGGCCCGAGATTCTCTCGAGACGTGACGGGAGGACGAAAAAGCGGCCACCCTTTTCGCAAAGCGGATGTTAGATTTCTCCACCAATCCTGGGGGATTAGATTTTCCCAAGTTCCTTCAGAACTTAACCCCCAATCGCGATTGTACTTCCAACAAAGGTTTATTATTGTCGACGCAGTTACCGGACGATCTGGCGAGGGCATGTTGGAGATTGTCCGATATATTAGAAAACATCGCATACGATGAACACGCGCAAACTTAATACCAAACTATCGGTTCGCCTAACGCGCAAGCTAGCGAACATGTACTATAGCCCCCGCGGCTACTGGAAGGGACTCGCTGCCATCAAGAACCTCGCGGCGGCGACCAAGGTTTCAGAAAACGCTGTCAAGGAATGGCTCAAGAAGCAGGCCATCTGGCAGATCTATTTACCCGCGCCTCACAATATTCCGCGCCCGAAATTCGACGTGCCGGTACCGAACCAAGTTCACCAAGTGGATCTCCTGTTTCTCCCTCACGATCGCGTCGGTCGTAAGACGTACAAGTACGCACTGACAATCATTGACGTAGCGGGTCGTTATAAGGGGGCTGAGCCGTTGGCCACTAAAGAGTCTAAGGAGGTGGCCGAGGCTGTCTCCCGAATATATAAGAGGAGTCCTCTCAAATGGCCGAATCTTCTCCAGGTCGATCCCGGCCGCGAGTTCATGGGCGCGGTCTCTCATCTATTGTCTAAGCACGACGTTTCTGTCAGACGCGGCCGCGTCAACATCGACCGGGACCAGGGGATCGTGGAGCGCTTCAATCGAACCTTGGCTGAGAGACTGTTCGAACACCAATACGCTAAAGAACTTGTAGACCCTCATTCGCGATCGACCGAGTGGGTGGCCAGACTGCCCGCCGTGGTCTCCGCATTGAACGGAGAGGTGACCAGATTGATAGGTAAGAAGCCCGTAGATGCCATCAAGTTTAAAAGGGTGACGAGCGAGCCCTCTGCCGTCTCGCACGGGCGACCCGTTGGTTTAGAGGAGCAACGGCTTCCATCGGATATTGACGTCCGGTACCTCTATCAACCGGGAGAGCTCGAAGGTGGCAGCCGCCGCGCGACTGATCCTGTGTGGTCTCTCAATGTATATCATCTAGATCGATCTATTACCAAGCCCGATGAGCCCGTGCTCTACTATTTGGATGATGGGCCATCTCGAGTGTTTGTTCGCGAAGAACTTCTTGCGGTGCCTTCTGACACCCAGCTACCCCCGGATCGTCAGAGTCTTTAGTATTCTCTCAGAGTTCTCTTTTTTCTTTTTACCTATCCTATAGGCTCGGTGTGTAACCCGTCTTCCATCACTCTCCTCTTGTCGTAGTACGCCGAGAGTCCTAATTTTTGTTGACAGTACGTCTTCATCACCCCGTTAATCAATCGGAATCCCCTGTTCTCCACCATATCCCTACCCCCTTCGAGAGCACTCTTATACCTTCCCCAAGTCAGATCGTTAGATCTCTTCGACATCCCCTTGGCCGAGTGCTTAGATTTTCCATCACCGCTCACGTAGTAACACTTGCTACACAGAGCGATGGCTCTATCCCCTTCGAATTCCAGCTTGAACAGTCCTGGAGTTCTGTTGCTCCACACGTCCCACGCCAACCACTCGGTCTTCTCCTTATTAAACTTTCTCTTCATATTCTTTCTCACCACCGCCGCCAGCGTCTTCTCCGACAGCGCGAAATACATGCTGTCGGTGTCCATCTGTATCAGTTCGAAATCTCCACGATCCACGTACTTGTCCAAGAAATCGTAGTAGAACTCCAGCATCCGGAGCTTGGCCAACTGGTAAACCGCTATGCCACACTGAAACGGTCTGTTGATCACCACTCGAGTCTTCCTGCTCGATATCTCGTAAGCCTCCCCAATCTCCTCCAGGTCTTCGAACCACGCCGACCTCAGTGCCCGATCGACAGTCTTCTCATCCTTCGTATATGTGGTGTTCAGGTGTCTCTCTTGTGCCTCTCTCAGCTTTGCCACAACACGCGTGCCAACCAGTTTTGAATATCTCCGCCAACACCGCCTTGCTCTTGTCGACGTCCCCCGTCCGTCTAGCAGCGGTGACCTCTTTAACGAACCATTGAAACGGTTTGCCGGGCGTGTAGTCTATCACCCTATGCACCGCCTTGACGATCAGACCGTGCTCCAGATACCACTTTAGCAGCGGGGAGTATATGATCATCTTCTTGGCGGACATTGTCCCCACGAGCTTTCTGTCCTTCGACTCTTTTCCTCCCGGTCCCGGCCAGGTAGTCCTTCATGTGCTGTGGAACCTCATTCTCATCGACTTCTCGATTAACGAACAGCGGTGACATTTCCGAGAACTTGCTCTATCAACGTTTCCGGGACCTCTTATCCAACTCCGCAAATCCGAACCACTTTTCACTCCTGACCTTCCTCACGAAACAGTCTATATACGACTGTCTTTCCGGGTCGTCACACGTCCCATATCTGCTCCTCACCACACGGCATGTCCTTCGACAGAGTAGATAGGTAACAGAGCATGGCATCGTACCCCAGCACCGCCTTGCACATCTTCTCCCGACTCCCCACCTGACCCCTGATCGTTGACCTTCCAGCCTCGGCGTATCTGGAGAATACTATGGACGGACCACCGACCAATCCCTGCTGCATCATCTCGTAAGTTTCAGACTTCGGTGACCACAGCTCGGGCGTGTCCGCCTTCCCATCGATCGACCCGCGGAGTAGGTACTGAAGGGAAACACCGGGCAGAGACACAGCATCCTTGAGTATGTCCACGCCTCTTCCCCTGTAGAACTCCGTAATTTTAGTCAGAGCCTCCAGGAACGGTCCTACATCCAAGTCGTTGTAGTGTTGCAACCATTCCTTGAACGTCTTCATCCCCTTTTCTCGGAATACCTTCTTACACTCTTTCCACTCGGACAACGACAGAAGGAACTCACCCTTCAACTTCGAGTACCACTCGGGATAGTCTGGCAGCCCCGGATGGTCGAGCTTGTCCGCGCTATCGAACCACTCGTACGGAAAGTGAGACTTTACCGTTTTACAGTCGTACGCCTTAACCCACCGGTCGTACGTGGTACCGGGTCCCAGATACTGGATGATGTCGAGAAATCTAAACTCCGGGGTAAACAGAAACATCGTCCTGCTGGCTCTCTTTCCGACCATCACCTTATTCACGGTGGCCGCCAACTTCTCTACAAAGTACTGCTTGATGAGGTTCAGGTCGTACCTGCTACAGTTGAACCCCACCACCGGGACTTGGTCAATCCAAGAGATAATCTTTGCTTGCTGAGACTTCGATAACATATCTATGTCGGCCGGCAGATACTTATTCCTAACCCCCTCCTTGATTGCCTTGCCTCTCATCTGCAGCTCGGTCACGAACTTCTCGACTAGCGTGTCGGGATCTCGTTCGCATATGTGTGTGATCCCTTCATGCATCGTATCCCCCAACGACACCGATATAGGAACGTGCTCGACCTCGAAGGTCAGGTCTTTGGTGGGTCGCGTGGTTTTTGACTTGTCGAGATACGCCTCGAAGTCGTAGACTATCTGGTGAGGTACAGAGTCGTCTCCTCCTCGCGTGGCGATTGTGGATAGTAGGTATTCACCTCATTCAACCACTCGCACTCCCACATCACCACCAGCTCGTAACCCGCCTTCCTTATCTTGGCGTCTTGAATTTTCGTCCTCTTGTACAGCGATCTCGCGTTACCTCTCATGCAATGCCTCGGACACCCGTGCCAGTTAGCATCCGTGAAACTGAAACACGGTCTCGGTCTCGTGACAGTAACCGTCGACGGATCACCGGCCACCACCTCTCACCACCGTGACCGCAGTCGGCGTGATGTATGTGCTTTCCCACCCTCTCCTCTTCTCTGCTCAACCATTGAATCGACCTCACACTCGCTGACCCCTTAGGATAGAACGCCTTCTCGTAGGCCGACTGCGGTCTCTCTACACTCTTACCTGGACATGTCACCACGATCTTCCCACCCATGCAGGTGGTCGCGTGCCTGTGCATGTTACACGACTTTGTGAACCGTTGTTGACATTCGGTGCACCCGTACTCGTTCGTCATCTTGCGGAGATTCGTTATGAGGAACGAGTGATCTCCAAACATTCCTATCGTCATTGTCTTCCCCCCAACCACGTCGTAATTTGCCGGAACCTTCATGAGGTACCACACTCCATCGGCGGTGGGCTCGTAAACGCGAATACCCAGCTTGAAATGCTCTTCGACCTTCTTAATATCGTCCAGGGGAATTCCCTGGCTACCCGGTCCGTTATCATGCCCGAGATATTCGTGAGCCAGAGCTCTGCCTTCTCACAACAGCGGTCTGGTCTCCCTCCACGTTGGATGGCTATGCACCTAAACAGACACAAGTAGTCGTCGTACGTGTCGACGGAATACATTCCCTTTTTCTGTCTTAACCAGTCTGGGAGTTTTCCCGCTCCCATGAGAAGTTGTTGTGCGTCGATGATCATCTTCACCTCGACCGATATCCAACGAACGAAGGTCCATTTTGTGTTTGGTCTATCGACTTTGTCGATGTCCATTCGACCTTTCTCTCTATCGGATATCCAACTCTCGGCTTTGGCGATCTCGTTTTTTATCCACGGACTGCCCTTTGATTGTTTGTGATAGATCATAGTAGCGTCGGTCTCTATGTTCCTAATACGATACGAGCACTGAATACCTCATAACATGCCGTGGTCATCTCTGGGCGAATTTTTATTCATTATGCGATTAGCGATCTCCCCATCTACCCCCCTCTCGAAAGTCCATACTATCTTCCTCCTACCCCTATCAACAGTTTCCCTAACTTCGGCTTCTTCGGCGAGAATCCTGGGACCCTCCTCCACCAAAGCTCTGGCGATATCTCTCCTCTTCTTGGGAGGTCTCCCCACCAACCCTTGATAAATCTTATTGTAGTACGCCTTGTATAGGGGTTTTCTACGTGCGCTGTGATCTTCTTTTACACGCTGCGCGTAAGCGGTGGCACGCAGACTGGCCGTCGTCTCGTTCTCCAATTTCTCGGAGCGTTTTTCGGGGTCGGCGGGCAGTCATCCGGTCGAAACCGCAAGCCGCAGCCTCTCCTCGTAGACGACGGCTCGCGCGTCACTTATCCTATCTGCTATATCTTTCTTGAGTCTCAAACCTCTTAGGGAAATTCCCCAACTCTTAGCTTGCTCTCTCATTTGCTTATGGTAGGGCATTATACGAGTATAACCAATAGATTTTTATCTTCAATAGGGTGTAAGTTTATATTTTATTCGTAATAAATGTATGACAGATTGTTGTAATATACTTAGTATAACTTATGGATAACTTGTCTTTAATAGGGTGTCAGTTTATATTTATTTGTGACAGGATTGGATTGTAAAATACTGAGTAATAACTTATGGATTTCTTATCTTTAATAGGGTGTCAGTTTATATTTTATTCGTAATAAAGTATGACAGATTGTTGTATATATATACTGAGTATAACATAGGGATTTTTATCTCTAATAGGGTGTATCTTCTCATGTCATAAATATATGGTCTCGCTGTAGTAGTATATAAGAGTCACAAATGATACCATCATGCTGTGGAAGGTGCCGCGTGTAGCCGGTACCTTCCAGAGGTGATGGTATCATTGTGACTCTTATATACTACTCATTGACTTATTTTTTCTCGTGACCCTCCCGTAACATACGTACCAGAGTTAACAGTTCCTCCCATAGCATTCCCCTGCAGAGTAGCGAATCAGATCTGATTCACACTAAACATGTTAATTATGAGCAATGTTGTGTATTTTTGATATGAAGTAAATGTCAGTATTATGAAACTAGCATATTACATTATTTATTTATAATTGTAGACCCAATCAGTACCAGCTAAAAATTACATGAAATATTTTTGTTGGACGCTAGTTTCTAAGTAGACAAAATTTTATTCCCTGGATATAATCTGCACGGATATAAAAACTACTTTAGAAGTATTAGTTGAAATCAGTTTCCTAATTCTAACACAGATTTCAATTGAAAGATATTTTTAAAATGTCATAATTATACCCCCCGCAACGAGTTGTGTGGGTGGTATACTGGAATCAGGTTGTCCGTCCTTCACTAAACTTGACATCAGAGTAATATGTTATAACTTCTATTTCCTTCATCTAAAATGCTTAATATTTCACACATGCATTCCTGTAAGGCTCTACTACCATGCTGTGCCAAATCCACGACCGTCCAACCCCCGCTGATCCCAAGGTCATGGTCAAATACTTAGTCTCTTTACAAAACTTAACATCAGAGAATTATGTTATAACTTCCATTTCCTTACATATTTAAGGGCACATTTGCCCACGCGGGGGATAATCTGTAAGTCTTGCTTACTGACATATCTAGGTTTATTTTGTTGTACATGCATGCACGTCCAAATGTTGAATATCTCCTGATCCGGTAGAAATATCATTATCAAATTTCATACATAGCTTCTTCACATTGATAGCTATCCATTCAGTGTCATTCCGATGGTCTTGGTGACCTTGACTTTCATGTCAATAATTTTAGATGAACGTCCACATGTTGAATATCTCCTGATCAGTGAGTCAGATCATTAACAAACGTCACCAATAACATCCTTTTGATGGCTATCCACCTAGTGTCATTTGTGCGACATTGACCTTGGTGACCGTGACCTTCATATCATCATCAATATTTTGGACTGTCTCATATTGTGTGACCTTGGCGACCTTGACTTTTATGGGAATCGCCTCGTTTAGTGGGTCGCCTTGTGTTTTTTTTATTATCAAGGCTGCCAACGCGGGCATTAGCTGAGAGAACGATGCCGTTGTTCCATAATTATACTCCCAGCATTACAAAGTATGTCAAGGGGTTTCCTTTCCGTCTGGTCATCTGTCGGTAACACATAATAAACTTAACCCTTCCTACACTGTTGACGGAAATTGCCGTCTTCTGTTTTTAATTTTTGCTCTAATTCTTAACAAAATACTAGTTTTGACAGCACATGAGAATCGTCTCCACTGGAGACGATTCTCATGTGCTGTCAAAACCAGGTTTTTGTCGAGAAATATTGAAAATAAAACATTTCTAGCAGACGACAACATTTAATTCAGCGTAGTAAGGGTTAACATGTCTGAATTTGCGCATGTTGCATTAACCCTTAGACAGCTATCTTATTTTTTTGTCGTCTGCTGTTTATTTTCTATTTTCCATTTTTATCATCAAAAACATGCTTTAACAGCACTTTAGAATAATTTACAACATGCTTTGACAGCACTTCAGAATCAATGGAAATGATTCTGAAGTGCTGTCAAACCATGTTTTTATTGAGAAAGAAGGCAAGATATAAAAGCAACAGCAGACGACAATTGTTGTGAGTAGCGGTCTAAGGGTTAAACATGTTAAAGTTTTGGTTTGTCTGTCCAAACGGTGGCGTGAGCTCCTGCTAACTTGCTCAAGTTATTATATAATCTACACATGTCTTGGAAACCATACATCAATTATCTCTTCATTCTGTCCTTGCAGCTGATTGTTGGACTTGTGCAGGGTGATGGATATGGAACGGTTTCAGAGGCCACATTCGAAACACAGGTATCTCCATGATTTATTTAGCCCTTTCAACACCACAGACTCTATCATAATGTTTGCAAAAAGTGTACATCCAGATGAGCCGGATGTTTTCTGATTTCTAAAAATAGTACACCCCTTTCTGATAAATCATGTAAATGGAATGGTCGGAAAAATAGCATGGGAGTGTTCATTCCAGTTAATTAGGGGTGAAAGGTAAAACTAATTTCTAGAGCCATTTGTTCAGACTGACGAGTGTAATATCTAGCATGAAATTCATAAGTTTTTGACATATTGCCAAAGTTCTCCAGAGAAATTACAATACTCAATAATTCCAGCACAAAAATATTTACACAATTCCCTAACATTTGATTGGCCCGTAGCAAGTCTCTGTCCAAAATTTATATCCCAGTAAACTCCCACGCCGAACTACTTTCCATAACCGTGAGGCGCAGTTAAAATAATTCTTAAGAAAACGGAAAATAAACACATTTTCTTGATGAATTTATTTCAAATGCTGGAATTATAAGGAATGAATGGCCTTTTTGTGGAATTTATCGGGGATATAAACATGGAAAAGTGGCAGGAATACTGGACGAGGCCTTCCAGCTTTCGTCCAGTATTCCCGCGACTTTTCCAAGTTTATACCCCGATAAATTCCACAAAAAGGCCATTCATTCCTATAATGATCAGACGGTGTTCTGATGTGTTGTAACAGAGAGCAAATGACAAGAATAATACACAAATCAAAATTTAGATTGAAATCCAAGAATATGTTTTCATAATAACACATTAAAACAACACAACACCAACAAAATCCATTCCCCACCTATTGCCCTCTTTAATGGCTGGAAGTAGGTTGACAAGAAACATGGTACCATGACCCAGTGTTTGCTGGACTATCATTGACAGCCCAACAAGCTACATATCCTGGAAGAAGGCGCAAACACCTCGGTGATTATGACCCGGGACGAAGGTTTGGAGATCTACAGGAAAATGGCAACTATCCGGCGATTGGAAACCGTCGCTGGCAGTCTGTACAAGGCAAAGGCTATTCGAGGATTTTGTCATCTATACTCAGGACAGGTATGAAAGAGTGATGAATATTGGGAAATAATGCTCAAGTAAGTGGGCTGAACAAACGATTGAGTGTAGCGAACCAAGTTTGTTCTGCGATAGGACCCAATCACAAGCATATAATTACACAATTATTATCTCATCAGGTTAAATAAACATTGTCTTATTTTTCACACATCATTTTTGTAACACCCACGTTAGAGGAAAGTGAGACATAGCATCACAATTCCGGCGTATGCGTCGCCATAGGCATCAATAATTTTGGACGTATGTCATGTTGCATATCTCCTGATATGTTGGTCGGATCTTTACCAAACTTCATCAATAGCTTCTTCATGTTGGTGGCTAACCACCCTGTGTCATTAGAGTGACCTTGACCTTCGTGGGTGAGACTGGGTGTGACACTCACCAGGGATTCCGCTGGCGATCACCACTTTCGCAATTGGCGATAAAAATAAACAATTGGCGATAAAATATTTTTTTTTTTTTTCCGAAAATTGTAATTTTTTATCGCCAATTGTTTTTGAAGTGGCGATTTTTTTATTTTCCCCAGCGGAATCCCTGACTCGCTGGCAATCGCCTTGTTTTATGCCAACAATGCGAATCTAAGAACCAGCAAAAACACAAAATTTAACATATTCATCACAGAGTACTGTACAGCACAGGTACAGAGTACTGTACAGCATTTTTGTCGCGCCCGCTTGCGGAAAGCGCGATAAGTTTTTGGTTAGGTTTTTTAGTTAAGTTTTTTGGTTAAAGTTTTTGGTTAAGGTTTTTGGTTAAGTTTTTTGGTTAAAGTTTAAGTTATACTATATCTGCAACTGCTTTGCCCATTACCTTGAAACTGCACATGAGTGTTTATCATCATCTATATTTTCATTCTACCCCCTCCCGTGCTGCCCCTGTGCCCAATGTCAAGGTCAAATTACTTTGAAGTTTTTGGTTAAGTTTTTTGGTTAAAGTTTTTGGTTAAAGTTTTTTATTTTTGGTTAAGTTTTTTGGTTAATTTTTTGGTTAAGTTTTTTGGTTAAAGTTTTTCGTTATACTATATCTCTGCAACTGCTTAGCCCATTACCTTGAAACTTCATATGGGTGTTTATCATCATCTATATTTTCATTCTACCCCCCTCCCGTGCGGCCCCTGTGCCCAATGTCAAGGTCAAATTACTTTGAAGTTTTTGGTTAAGTTCTTTGGTTAAAGTTTTTGGTTACGATTTTTGGTTAAGTTTTATGGTTAAAGTTTTTGGTTAAGTTTTTTGGTTAAGTTTTTTGGTTAAATTTTTTTGCTATTCTATATCTCTGCAACTGCTTTGCCCATTACCTTGAAACTTCACATGGGTGTTTATCATCATCTATATTTTCATATTCTACCCCCCTCCCGTGCGGCCCCTGTGCCCAATGTTAAGGTCAAATTACTTTGAAGTTTTTGGTTAAGTTTTTTGGTTAAAGTTTTTGGTTAAGTTTTTTGGTTAATGTTTTTCGTTATACCATATCTCTGCAACTGCTTTGCCCATTACCTTGAAACTTCACATGGGTGTTTATCATCATCTATATTTTCATTCTACCCCCTTTCCGTGCGGCCCCTGTGCCCAATGTCAAGGTCAAATTACTTTGAAATTTTTGGTTAAGTTTTTTGGTTAAAGTTTTTGGTTAAGTTTTTGTCGCGCCCGCTTGTGGAAAGCGCGATATAGTCGGCACTTTGGCGTACGTACGTACGTACATACGTGTGTCCGGTTAAAGTTTTTGGTTAAGTTGTTTGGTTAAGTTTTTTGGTTAAAGTTTTTGGTTGAGTTCTTTGGTTAAAGTTTTTGGTTAAGTTTTTTGGTTAAGTTTTTTGGTTAAAGTTTTTTGTTATACTATATCTCTGCAACTGCTTTGCCCATTACCTTGAAACTTCATATGGGTGTTTATCATCATCTATATTTTCATTCTACCCCCCTCCCGTGCGGCCCCTGTGCCCAATGTCAAGGTCAAATTACTTTGAAGTTTTTGGTTAAGTTCTTTGGTTAAAGTTTTTGGTTAAGATTTTTGGTTAAGTTTTATGGTTAAAGTTTTTGGTTAAGTTAAGTTTTTTGGTTAAAGTTTTTTGCTATACTATATCTCTGCAACTGCTTTGCCCATTACCTTGAAACTTCACATGGGTGTTTATCATCATCTATATTTTCATATTCTACCCCCCTCCCGTGCGGCCCCTGTGCCCAATGTCAAGGTCAAATTACTTTGAAGTTTTTGGTTAAGTTTTTGTCGCGCCCGCTTGCGGAAAGCGCGATATAGTCGGCCGTTTGGCGTACGTACGTACGTACGTATGTACGTACGTACGTACGTATGTACGTACGTACGTACGTGTGTCCGGTTAAAGTTTTTGGTTAAGCTGTAAGGTTAAGTTTTTTGGTTAAAGTTTTTGGTTAAGTTCTTTGGTTAAAGTTTTTGGTTAAGTTTTTTGGTTAAGTTGTTTGGTTAAGTTTTTTGGTTAAAGTTTTTGGTTAAATTCTTTGGTTAAAGTTTTTGGTTAAGTTTTTTGGTTAAGTTTTTTGGTTAAAGTTTTTGGTTAAAGTTTTTCGTTATACTATATCTCTGCAACTGCTTTGCCCATTACCTTGAAACTTCACATGGGTGTTTATCATCATCTATATTTTCATTCTACCCATCTCACGTGCGGCCCCTGTGCCCAATGTCAAGGTCAAATTACTTTGAAGTTTTTGGTTAAGTTTTTTGGTTAAAGTTTTTGGTTAAGTTTTTTTGGTTAAGTTTTTTGGTTAAAGTTTTTCGTTATACTATATCTCTGCAACTGCTTTGCCCATTACCTTGAAAACTTCATATGGGTGTTTATCATCATCTATATTTTCATTCTACCCCCCTCCCGTGCGGCCCATGTGCCCAATGTCATGGTCAAATTACTTTGAAGTTTTTGGTTAAGTTCTTTGGTTAAAGTTTTTGGTTAAGTTTTTTGGTTAAAGTTTTTGGTTAAGTTCTTTGGTTAAAGTTTTTTGGTTAAGTTTTTTGGTTAAAGTTTGTTGTTAAATTTTTTCGTTATACTATATCTCTGCAACTGCTTTGCCCATTACCTTGAAACTTCACATGGGTGTTTATCATCATCTATATTTTCATTCTACCCCCCTCCCGTGCGGCCCCTGTGCCCAATGTCAAGGTCAAATTACTTTGAAGTTTTTGGTTAAGTTTTTGGTTAAGTTTTTTGGTTAAAGTTTTTGGTTAAGTTTTTTGCTTAAGTTTTTTGGTTAAAGTTTTTCGTTATACTATATCTCTGCAACTGGTTTGCCCATTACCTTGAAACTTCATATGGGTGTTTATCATCATCTATATTTTCATTTTACCCCCCTCCCGTGCGGCCCCTGTGCCCAATGTCCAGGTCAAATTACTTTGAAGTTTTTGGTTAAGTTCTTTGGTTAAAGTTTTTGGTTAACTTTTTTGGTTAAGTTTTTTGGTTAAAGTTTTTGGTTAAGTTTCTTGGTTAAAGTTTTTCGTTATACTATATCTCTGCAACTGCTTTGCCCATTACATTCAAACTTCACATGGGTGTTTATCATCATCTATATTTTCATTCTACCCCCCTCCCGTGCAGCCCATGTGCCCAATGTCAAGGTCAAATTACTTTGAAGTTTTAGGTTAAGTTGTTTGGTTAAGTTTTTTGGTTAAGTTTTTTGGTTAAAGTTTTTCCCCTGTGCCCAATGTCAAGGTCAAATTACTTTGAAGTTTTTGGTTAAGTTTTTTGGTTAAGTTTTTTGGTTAAAGTTTTTCGTTATACTATATCTCTGCAACTGCTTTGCCCATTACCTTGAAACTTCACATGGGTGTTTATCATCATCTATATTTTCATTCTACCCCCTCCCGTGCGGCCCCTGTGCCCAATGTCAAGGTCAAATTACTTTGAAGGTTTTGGTTAATGTTTTTGTCGCGCCCGCTTGCGGAAAGCGTGATATAGTCGGCACTTTGGCGTACGTACGTGTGTCCGGTTAAACTTTTTGGTTAAGTTTTTTGGTTAAGTATTTTGGTTAAAGTTTTTCGTTATACTATACCTCTTTTTTTAGTGTCCATGCCTCGCCACAAGGCGCGACATGCAGGCCGCGGCCATCTAGTTTGGTTAAAGTTTTTGGTTAAGTTTTTTGGTTAAAGTTTTTCGTTATACCATATCTCTGCAACTGCTTTGCCCATTACCTTGAAACTTCACATGGGTGTTTATCATCATCTATATTTTCATTCTACCCCCCTTCCGTGCGGCCCCCTTTCCCAATGTGCCCAATGTTCAAGGTCAAATTACTTTTGAAATTTTTGTGGTTTAAGTTTTTTGGTTAAAGTTTTTGGTTAAGTTCTTTGGTTAAAGTGTTTGGTTAAGTTTTTTGGTTAAGTTGTTTGGTTAAGTTTTTTGGTGAAAGTTTTTGGTTGAGTTCTTTGGTTAAAGTTTTTGGTTAAGTTTTTTGGTTAAGTTTTTTGGTTAAAGTTTTTTGTTATACTATATCTCTGCAACTGCTTTGCCCATTACCTTGAAACTTCACATGGGTGTTTATCATCATCTATATTTTCATTCTACCCCCCTCCCGTGCGGCCCCTGTGCCCAATGTCAAGGTCAAATTACTTTGAAGTTTTTGGTTATGTTTTTTGGTTAAAGTTTTTGGTTAATTTTTTTGGTTAAAGTTTTTCGTTATACTATATCTTTTTTTTAGTGTCCATGCCTCGTCACAAGGCGCGACATGCAGGCCGCGGCCATCTAGTTTGTGTCACAGGTCCGAGTCTTCCACCTGTGCTGTACAGTGGTGGTTATGTAGTCTTCAATATGCCACAGAGTGCCGTCCACAACCAACGATGCATGGTGCCTATATGACAAAGCAACATTGCACCAAAAAACAAAAATAACCCAAACTTGTAATTCAAATACAAAGTAATCAAAATAATAATTTCCTCCCTTTATTAGAAAACATAATCTACGTAGATGTAAACCAAACATCCAATAATATGCCTTTGTACAATTAATGGAATAATATCTTGTCTTACATTTCAACGTGTAGTTTGCACAAATATGTAGCTGTGACTCGAGAACTGGGACTTCTAGGTTTTTGCGACCTGTGTAGATCCAGACCATCATGTGCATCCGCACAGTCTGATCAGGTTCTGCACTGTTAGCCATTCCATCAATGAAGCACACGCTATGCTTCTGGCACGAAAATTAGATTATCAGGCTACATGTGTGTTACTAGTATTTGATCAGGAGATACACTGGTCATAAATCCCTTAAACTCCCATTTCTCCAGTCACAGCCACATATAAGAGTGAATAAGACCACTCTGGGGCCCGTTTCACTAAACTTCCTACGACTATAACGTTCGTAAGTGCAAATTTAAGATCGTCTGTAAATTTCAATTTATGGATTTACATTTATTGAGCATAGGCTGCATATGCAGCCTATGCTCAATAAATGTAAATCCAATAATTATTTACAGAAAACATTGTTAATGTGAAATTTACAGACTATCATAAGTTTGCACTTACAAACATTTTAGTCGTAGGAAGTTTAGTGAAACGGCCCCCTGTTCTGTAGAGCGGCAGTAGATCATACCACTAGCATATTTACCGAGAAATTATATCGTTATTAACTCTTTCAACACTATAGACCTGAAAAGTGGTGTTGGCAAACAGTGTAGATTCAGATGAGCCGGCTCGTAACAAGACGTCTCATCAGTATCTTCACTTTTTGCAAGTAATTTTCATATTTTTGAAAACAAAATCACCCCGTTTTCATAAATGGAATAGTCTGAAAATCATTTTGTGACGATTGGTTTGATTGCAAAATTAACATACAAAATCCATTCCAGTTACTTAGAGATGAAAGGGTTAATTTCGCATGCTCGTCTGCATATGATATTACTGTTGATCAATCGATCAATCAATCTGGATGCAGGAGGCCTGTTGTGTCGGGATAGAATCAGCGATCACCCCTGACGACGCCGTCATCACGGCCTACCGGGCCCACGGCTGGGCATTCACCCGGGGGGTCAGTTTACTCGAGGTCCTCGCTGAACTCACCGGTATGTATGGTCGTTTTTCGTTGTAACTCCTGGGTTAAACTTGATTAACCCGAGTAGCACAGGAACAAGCAGAGTCGTTGTTCGCGTCCAACTTGAGTTGGAACTCTAGTTAGCCACCTCACGGCATGGGTTTGAATCAAATTACTCGAGTAAGGTTTAAAGGTCAAATTCTTTAACTCGAGTTAGAACTCCATTTATTCCAGTGATACTCACTCATATTAACCGAGTTGCTGTCAGGAGTTGCAACGAAAAATGCCCAATGTGTCACATGCAGCATTGCTGTAGCTTGTATTTTCTGCTTCTTGTCATAGAAGATCTTCATATGTTGCACTTACTCCGTTGATCCTCTATCATGAAACCATGACCCTCCGCCCCCACCCCCACTATAAATGTGAAGGTCACAGACTGCGACCTTGACATTAGCGTAGGTGGTGGTGGATGGTTCCAACCCCCGCTAATGCCAAGGTCACAAACTTAGTGCACTGGTACAAAACTCAACTTTGAATAATGCAACCTTGACATTAGCGGGGGTGTGGGATGGAGAGTTATGAAATTGTCATATATACATTTGTATGGTGATCCTTCATCATTAGTAGGGGCGTAACAATTCACCGAACATTTGATGCACCGTGATATTTTGCAGACGATGCGATTCACGATGTGCGACACTGATATTCAATTTGATACGGTTGTCACAATTCAATGCTTTGGAATCCCAAATTACACTATGGATAGACGTTATTGTCAGGTACACTATCAAGGTGTATGATCACGTGGTACTAACAACAACAACAAGTACCGATTCAAAGTACGTATTCTTTTATAGTGTCCTTATTACGCAACGGATTTTGATGAAATATGGCGCATCAAACGCGTCTTGTTAAGCTGCATTTGGTGGTCTCTGTATTTTTGCCCAAACGTCTGTCGTTTTTGCGAAGAATCGAAACGGAAATCGATTCTTCGCAAAAACGACATACGTCAAACTCCCTAGACCACCAAATGCAGCTCATGAAGACGCGTTTGCTGTTCCATGTTTCATCAAAATCTGTTGTATATTAAGAAAAATATCAAATAATACTTACTTTGGAGTGGGCGACATTGTTGTTGTTGTAACCACGTGATCATGCCCCTTGACTATACAAGTACTGAAATTATGTTATTAGGAAGAATATATACATGTATGTACACAAACCAGTACAGCTGCCTGGAACGATTTTGGGTTCGGGTTTATGCATTACATCGCGTATATGGACCATTTAAAATGTGTTTTGTGAAGTAGGTACTAGTATCGCGAAATCGCGGCCCAAGAATCGCGATGCGCTTCATATCGTGAGGTATGCGTATCGTTACATCCCTAATCATTATATGACAAATTTACATATAACAATTTTTAAAATACACGTATGTACCTTGCTTACGTTTAGGTCGTAAATCTGGTTGTGCGAAGGGCAAGGGCGGCTCCATGCACATGTACGCGCCTAACTTCTTCGGCGGCAATGGGATTGTTGGTGCACAGGTAATATACATACTAAATTGGGCCAGCCCACAGGTTGAAGTAACGGACCGAGGTCTATAAATACATTAAAAATGCCTAAAAGCAAATATAAATGAAGAAAAACAAATAAGCTAAACAAAAATTCTTTACCCCCTCCATATACTGCATTATAATGGAGTATATGGAAGGGGGTAAACAAAATTGTTTAGCTTATTTTTTCTTCTTCATTTATTGATGCTTTTAGGCATAGTTAAATGTATTTATAGACCTCGGTCCGTTACTTCAACCTGTGGTCCAGCCCTGCAATTGTCTCCCTTGAAAACAATATTTATCGTAAATGGCATCGATACTCGACAGAACCTTATATCTCCACAATTGTTACACCATTTTACTTCCAACTTCCAATACTTCCTTTTCATCATCCATATTTTCATTCCATAGCCTGTCCATATGCCCAGGGTCAAGGTCAAAAGACTTTGAAATTTGTGTTAAAGTTTTTACATACCTTATATCTCCACAACATTTACTCGGATTTACTTGAAACTTCAAATAATTCTTTTATCATTCATATTTTCATTCTATAGCACACCCATGCGGACCATATGCCCAAGATCAAGGTCAAATGACATTAAAATTTGCGTTAAAGCTTTTACATACCTTATATCTCCTGAACCCTTAATTCAAACGTCAAATAAATACACTCTGAGACCATCAAATTCCTCGGCGGGCTCGACATGCGGGCCGCGGCCATCTGGTTATAAATACTGTTGTCGTGTTCACTTGACAGTGATCACAATCAAATTCGCATGTACATGTATCTATTTCTGTGTTTTATTTACTGGCAATGCATATGTATACTCAACATGTAGGCCATATTCAGTGTCGTCATTTTCCGTGTTTAAAGAGATGTAGATTTTGTTTCGAAATATTAGACATGGTACATGTATGACCCATGAAAGTCATTTTGATAAACATCCATTTATAAACATAATTTATCATCATTGTAACACTGCATGTGCTGTTATATATATATATAATTGGGTCGCCGACAAATGCTGACAAAAAGTCCCTTGTCATATTCTTTACCAGCATACCACAACACCAGTCTGATCAGGGCCTACACTGGTGGCCATTCGGTCAATCGACCGGTGTCTATGCCCCAGAGCTACATGTTTGATATGTCACTGAGAAAGTATCAAACATGTAGTTTTGGGGCATAACAACTGGTCGATAGTCTAATTGTATGGGTACATATTATGATCTGTAGCCTATTTCATCAACATTGCAAAGTATACTTTAGTAGCAAAGTATACTTTGAGGGAGAAATTTTCAATTTTATGATAAATTTATTAATTTTTAGCCAGGTTTTTTGAGAAAAAAATCCAGGCTATTGGATTGGCGAAAGCCGGGCGGGCGGGCGGCGTCCACAATCAATGTTAAGTTTTCGTGTTTGAGTCCATTTCTTTGTTACTGTACCACCTAGGACCACCAAACTTTCACAGCTTCATAATCAAGGGGTGCCCACCACATATCACTATCCAACATGTTAATACCTTTTTTTGAACTTGACCCATTTTTTCCGCGCAGTTGACTTAGCCATTTTCAATGTTAAGTTTTCGCGTTTACAATGTTAAGTTTTCGTGTTTAAGTCCATTTCTTTGGTACTGTACCACCTAGGACCACCAAACTTTCACAGCTTCATAACCAAGGGGTGCCTACCACATACAACTATCCAACATGTGACCATTTTTGTCGCGCCCGCTTGCAGAAAGCGCGATATAGTACGTACGTGTGTCCGGTTAAAGTTTTTGGTTCAGTTGTTTGGTTAAGTTGTTTGGTTAAGTTTTTTGGTTAAAGTTTTTGGTTAAGTGCTTTGGTTAAAGTTTTTGGTTAAGTTTTTTGGTTAAGTTTTTTGGTTAAAGTTTTTGGTTAAGTTCTTTGGTTAAAGTTTTTGGTTAAGTTTTTTGGTTAAGTTTTTTGGTTAAGTTTTTTTGTTAAAGTTTTTCGTTATACTATATCTCTGCAACTGCTTTGCCCATTACCTTGAAACTTCACATGGGTGTTTATCATCATCTATCTTTTCATTCTACCCCCTCCCTTGCGGCCCCTGTGCCCAATGTCAAGGTCAAATTACTTTGAAGTTTTTGGTTAAGCTTTTTGGTTCAAGTTTTTGGTTAAGTTTTTTGGTTAAAATTTTTCGTTATACTATATCTCTGCAACTGCTTTGCCCATTACCTTGAAACTTCACATGGGTGTTTATCATCATCTATATTTTCATTCTACCCCCCTTCCGTGCGGACCCCTGTGCCCAATGTCAAGGTCAAATTACTTTTCTAAGTTTTTGGTTAAGTTTTTTGGTTAATTAAGTTTTTGGTTAAGTTTTTTTGGTTGGTTAAGTTTTTTGGTTAAAGTTTTTCGTTATACTATATCTCTGCAACTGCTTTGCCCATTACCTTGAAACTTCACATGGGTGTTTATCATCATCTATATTTTCATTCTACCCCCCTCCCGTGTGGCCCTAGCTGTGCCCAATGTCAAGGTCAAATTACTTTGAAGTTTTTGGTTAAAGTTTTTTGTTTTTTGGTTAAAGTTTTGGTTAAGTTTTTGGTTAAGTATTTTGGTTAAAGTTTTTGGTTAAGTTTTTTAATTTTTTGGTTAAAGTTTTTTGTTATACTATATCTCTGCAACTGCTTTGCCCATTGCCTTGAAACTTCACATGGGTGTTTATCATCATCTATATTTTCATTCTACTCCCCTCCCGTGCGGCCCCTGTGCCCAATGTCAAGGTCAAATTACTTTGAAGTTTTTGGTTAAGTTTTTTGGTTAAAAGTTTTTGGTTAAGTTTTTTGGGTTAAGTTTTTTGGTTAAAGTTTCTGGTTAAGTTTTTTGGTTAAGTTTTTTTGGTTAAAGTTTTTTGTTATACATGTACTATATCTCTGCAACTGCTTTGCCCATTACCTTGAAACTTCACATGGGTGTTTATCATCATCATCTATATTTTCATTCTACCCCCCTCCCGTGCGGCTCCTGTGCCCAATGTCAAGGTCAAATTACTTTGAAGTTTTTGGTTAAGTTTTTGGTTAAGTATTTTGGTTAAAGTTTTTGGTTAACGTTTTTGGGTTAACGTGTTTCGTTATACTATATCTCTGTAACTGCTTTGCCCATTACCTTGAAACTTCACATGGGTGTTTATCATCATCTATATTTTCATTCTACCCCCTTCCCGTGCGGCCCCTGTGCCCAATGTCAAGGTCAAATTACTTTGAAGTTTTTGGTTAAAGATTTTTTCGCGCCCGCTTGCGGAAAGAGCAATATACTCGGCACTTTGGCTTACGTACGTACGTACGTACGTGTGTCCGGTTAAAGTTTTTGGTTAAGTTTTTTGTTTAAAGTTTTTCGTTATTCTATATTATTTTTTTTAGTGTCCATGCCTCGCCACAAGGCACGACATGCAGGCCGCGGCCATCTAGTTTTTACCTTCACCTATTATTTCTACGTAATTGACTTAGCCATTTTCAACGTTAACTTTTTAACGTACGTCTGGTTTAAGTTTTTTGGTTAAAAGTTTTTCGTTATATTATATCTCTGCAACTGCTTCGCCCATTACCTTGAAACTTCACATGGGTGTTTATCATCATCCATATTTTCATTCTACCCCCCAACCGTGCGGCCCCTATGCCCAATGTCAAGGTCAAATTACTTTGAATTTTTTTGTTTAAAGTTTTTTTCGTGTACTATATCTCTGCAACTGCTTCACCCATTACCTTGATACCTCACATGGGTGTTTATCATCATTGTCAGCGCGATATCGTCGGCATTTTGGCATACGTCCGTCCGTACGTCTGTGTGTCTGGTTAAAGTTTTTTGGTTAAAGTTTGTCCATCTACTATATCTATTTTTTTAGTGTCCATGCCTCGCCCCAAGGCGCGACATGCAGGCTACGGCCATCTAGTCTACAAAAAGTGGGTATAATTATGTTATCCAAGTGTCTATGCTTGGAAAAAACCTGGCCTTCGTGGCTTTGCCTCGTTTCTTGTTATTATACTGAATTTATTACATTATCACAGCCAATTTGGCTGTGATAATGTAATAAATTCAGTATAATAATTCTGCATACTTTTAATCGACATGAAATATATGCATTTGTTAGTTCTATATGAAATAATGCATTTCAGGAAAAATAAATGATTACTCCCTCAAAGTATACTTTGCTAGTAAAGTATACTTTGCAATGTTGATGAAATCGGCTACTGGATACACACTGGCCACAAATGTTGTAATATACCTTTTATCAGCCAGCAGCTCAATTGAAGTAGAATATAAGACAAGCCAGGTAATTTTGTACCTATGAAGATGTGCGAGTATTTACAAAATATACAATATTATCCGTATAGGATGTCGAAAGTTTTCGAAATATTCACAGCAAATGTGGAATAGAACTCCGCATTTGATCTGAAAAATTCTTTGACTTCCGACTTCATTTCCGGAAAATATCTGAAATTTTGTAAAATCAATATCACAAAATATCACTTTTCATCTTTAAAAGGTACAAAATGACATTGCATGTCCCATTTACGAGTACATGTGCTATCCCACAGGTACCTATCGGGGCAGGGATAGCGTTCGCCCTGAAATACCAGAAGAAACCCAATGTGTGTGTGGCCCTGTATGGGGACGGGGCAGCCAACCAGGGCCAGCTGTACGAGGCGTTCAACATCGCCAAGCTCTGGGACCTGCCATGTATATTTGTTTGCGAGAACAACGGCTACGGCATGGGCACCAGCGTCGACCGTGCCTCCGCATCCGTCACTTACTACAAGCGCGGGGACTATGTTCCTGGAATCTGGGTAAGAATTTGAACTGCATTGCAACTGTTGTTAGTAGTAGTAGTTACGGGCTTTAATGAAGTGTATCGACACTGGTAATGTTGTGGTCCCTGACACAGAAAATTGTGAGCACTGTCTAGTGAAACGCTATGTGCATATTTAACTTTGAATGTTCTCTATATTCATACTCAAAATCAGATAGTGTGATTGATCAAACTTTCTGATTTCGGGCACAGTTCAGTCTCAACCAATCAGATATTCTGATTTCGAGCACAGCTCATTCTCGGCCAATCAAACTTTCTGATTTCGAGCATAGCTTAGTCTCGTCCAATCAAACTCTCTCATATCAGGCACAGTTCAGTCTCGCCCAATAAAACATTCTAATTCCGAGCACAGTCTTGGCCGATCAATCTTTCTGATTTCGGGCACAGCTCATTCTCAGCCAATAAAGGTTTCTGATTTTGCGCGCGAGAATACATACTCAGGAACTTGTATTATCCCGTCAACACAGTGCGTATGTGCCGTGAAACACGGTGCCGTGAAACATTTTTGATATCCAGTCAATACAATTTTTTGCATTTTACAGCCATTTGAAGGTGTTGATGGGATAAATAGAATAGTAGGTTAGTGCTGTGAATGGTAAAAAATATCTGGCGCGGCACGGAAGCGGGATGTGCTCGGCAAAGCCTCGCCCATCCCGTTTCCTGAGCCTTGCCAGATATTTGTTCCCATTCACGGCACTAACCTACTATTATCTATCTATTTTCCTTACTTCTGAACCAAAATATATGTTGTGACCACTCATTTGAACCGTCTCGGCGAGACGGTTCAAATGAGTGGTCACAACATATACTTCTGATGAGAAATAAAGAAATTATTGAGCCTTGCCGGATATTTTTTCCCATTCACGGCACTAACCTACTATTCTCTATTTCCCATGGCGACAGGTTGATGGTATGGATGTACTGGCGGTGCGGGAGACCACCAAGTTGTGTAAGGAGTATGCCCTGAAGAACGGTCCTGTGTTGATGGAGTGTGTCACATACAGATATCACGGCCACAGCATGAGTGATCCCGGCACCAGGTATGGGCAAAGGGAATATCGGGCTAATTGATATCAAGTTTTTATCAGGCAAGGCTAGGAAACAGCAGGAATTCCTTGGTGAGCCTCGGAATTCCTACACATTTCCTAGCCTTGATATGAAGTTTATCAGGCAATGCTAGTCTACACAAAGGAATTACGAGTTTCGCCGAGGAATTCCTACCGTTTCCGAGCCGAGCCTGATAAATTTGATATCAACAGTTGCTAGGCTGGTATTCTACTTATCAAGTAATGTTTTATGCTAGCCAGTTGTTAAATATAAAACAGTATTTGTTGAAAATAATGCAGACTTTATTACACGGACGTCCTTCGGCAACGTCATGTGACACAGAGCTCCAGATAAGGTGCGTATTGGCGTATTTTATGCACTTATTTTAGCAGAATACGCATTGATTATCAAAAGTGGGAGTACAACATACGCACATCAATGTGAAAATATGCATTGATTTTCAAATTGAGTAGCGAAAATACTGTAATAAAGTTGAAAATTAATTTAATAGTTGAGCTGCAAAAAGCAAACAGTGTTTGCTTTTTGCAGCTCAAATAAGTGAATTTTTAAATTTGATATATTTTTTTATCATTTGTTCCCTAATAATAGTAATGAAAAAAATCAATCATCCATTTGTAAAATCAGGGGGTATAGTACGCTTTACACACAAAGCTTATCTGGAGCTTTGGTGACACCGTTTGCCCAATGAAACGTCGTTTTTCAGTGGTATCGGGTCGATGTTATCAGACAGTATGTATTCACCCACTACAAATCTTGTTTAATACCTGATTAAAAGGAATATCGGGCTAATGTCTACTATTACTATCAATGTCTACTATTACTATTAATGTCTACTATTACTATTAATGTCTACTATTAATGTCTACTATTACTATTAATGTCTACTATTAATGTCTACTATTAATGTCTACTATTACTATCAATGTCTTAATGTCTACTATTACTATTAATGTCTACTATTAATGTCTACTATTACTATTAATGTCTACTATTATCGAGATATCTGGAGCTCTGCTGTAATGCTATAAATGTTGACCTGTTTGACAAAAAAGTACATCTGAGGATGTTTGCAAACAGTGTATCCCTAGATTAGCCTGCTCAGTTGCATAGTCTGATCAGAGTATACACTATTCTCAATCCAAATTATCATTTCTACCACTAGCAAACATTTAATCAGCTTGTGTAAAAGAGAAATTGATCCATATCTACACAGCTCTACATTATACTTAATTTTCCATTTTGTAACTGATACCCAAAATTTAGGCGACCTCAGCTTAATAGCCCCTGTCCAGACTGCACATCAGTGGCCTATTTCATCAACATTGCAAAGTATACTTTACTAGCAAAGTATACTTTGAGGGAGTAATCATTTATTTTTCCTGAAATGCATTATTTCATATAGAACTAACAAATGCATATATTTCATGATTAAAAGTATGCAGAATTATTATACTGAATGTATTACATTATCACAGCCAAATTGGCTGTGATAATGTAATAAATTCAGTATAATAAAAATTTATAAATTTATCATAAAATTGAAAATTTCTCCCTCAAAGGATACTTTGCTACTACAGTATACTTTGCAATGTTGATGAAATAGACTACTGGGCTTATGCTGTTTATGAACAGTCCTTTATGTCAGTACCTGGCCCTGGTATTGCTTTTACCAAATAACTGACTACCAGATGTTATATTTGCATCCAGCTTAACCCCTGATCAGGGCTTATGCTGTTCACCAACAGTCCTCTATGTCAGCAGCTGGCCCTAATGTTTTGTGTTGACCATTGTAACCAGCTACCGGACACGAGACGAGATCCAGGAAGTGCGAGAGAAGCGAGATCCAATCATCAACCTGAAGAACCGGCTCCTCGATTCTGGCCTGTCGAATACGGACGAGCTGAAGGTTAGATCTTTGTTTTACTTTTAAAGATACAATGTACATGATATATTCATCCAATTTGTTAAAGGCACTATGTATCGTTATTTACCAGTCCCAGATTTTTATGCACCAGTAATTGTTTACATGAAAACATTGTTAATGTGAAATTTACAGACTGAAATTTTGCACTTACGAACATTTTAGACGTACAAAGTTTAGTGAAACGGCACCCTGTAGCCGAGTATACTTTGAGGGAGTAATCATTTATTTTTCCTGAAATGCATTATTTCATATAGAACTAACAAATGCATATATTTCATGATTAAAAGTATGCAGAATTATTATACTGAATGTATTACATTATCACAGCCAAATTGGCTGTGATAATGTAATAAATTCAGTATAATAAAAATTTATCATAAAATTGAAAATTTCTCCCTCAAAGTATACTTTGCTACTAAAGTATACTTTGCAATGTTGATGAAATTGGCTACTGGTCTCGATAGAGCTGGGAGGCGTATAGTGTTTTGATTGTATGTCCATGTATCCATCCTTGGTTCCAGTTTGCCACTGGGGGGCATGTGTGTGCCGACAGGCCGTATTTTGTTGTTTCACGTGACTTGGTATGGTCGGTTTCAGAAATATGATACAAATCCATGATTAATGTATTTTTTATGAATCTGTTTCATTAATTTCTGCCCATATCCACTATCTAGCAACACCAGACTTATTGTCTTATTGTGAAGACCGAGGCCAGCCTTTGCTTCCATGGCACATGGTCTGATCTGTGCCTTTACCATTTATGAGTTCAGCTCCTGCAGACTGGTCAGGATATACACACAGGTGGAAGACTCGGACCTATGACACCAAAAAAATGCCTATTAAAAAAAATCCCATTACCCCACCCACTTGGTCTCGTACAGTACATAACGTTAATTCAAGGTGAGCATAAATAGCGCTATTATAGAAAGAGCCCTCTTTTTTCCGGCTCGCACAAACACAATAAACATCGATTAAATGTATGAAATATGTCTCTGGCAATCGATGAAGGTATTAGGTGTGTGAATATACTCACTTCAAATCGCTGTTTCAAGTATTTATTGAGTTATTCGCGTTTTGATTACCCCATCCAAAGCGAAAGTTGCGTGTACGAAAGAATCTCACACAGAATCGGAGGCCGTCCGGCTGGATTATCGGTCATATTTGGCCGATAGCTGATCGCCAGCTCAAACTAAAGTCGTGCACCATGATCATATACATTAGAGACTCCAACCATACAAAGTTCGTCCAATTGTGATCGTTCGCCGATCTAAAAAACACTTTTTTCTATAATTTCGTTCATTATCTGGAACTGGGTCAATGCACTATCTTCCATAATACAACCACCGAAGCGTCTATGTAAGAACATCTCTGATTGGTTAAACCTAAAAATAGACGCGAGGACTTTCCCTTTTCAGGGTTTCCGGAAGACATAATCTGATAGTACGCGAATCATGAAAGAAAGTCAATATAATTAGAAAAAAGTGTTTTTTAGATCGGCGAACGATCACAATTGGACGAACTTTGTATGGTTGGAGTCTCTAATGTATATGATCATGGTGCACGACTTTAGTTTGAGCTGGCGATCAGCTATCGGCCAAATATGACCGATAATCCAGCCGGACGGCCTCCGATTCTGTGTGAGATTCTTTCGTACACGCAACTTTCGCTTTGGATGGGGTAATCAAAACGCGAATAACTCAATAAATACTTGAAACAGCGATTTGAAGTGAGTATATTCACACACCTAATACCTTCATCGATTGCCAGAGACATATTTCATACATTTAATCGATGTTTATTGTGTTTGTGCGAGCCGGAAAAAAGGGGGCTCTTTCTATAATAGCGCTATTTATGCTCACCTTGAATTAACGTTACCGGTATGTACTGTACGAGACCAAGTGGGTGGGGTAATGGGATTTTTTTTAATAGGCATTTTTTTGGTGTCATAGGTCCGAGTCTTCCACCTGTGGATATACACTGGTTAGAATTAACTGGTTTTGTCACAGCCTTCCGTTTATCCCTTCTAACCCTACCGACCATTAAACCAACATTTACAAACACTGTAGAGTGTAGATCCAGGGGTGCATTTCACAATAAATGTAAATCCAATAATTGTTTACAAGAAAACATTGTTAATAGGGTGAAATTTACAGGCGATCATAATTTTGTACTTAAGAACATTTTTGTTGTACGAAGTTTAGTGAACCGCGTCCAAGATGAGCCGATGTAACAAGCCGTCTCACAGGATCTGCAGCCTATTTCATCAACATTGCAAAGTATACTTTAGTAGCAAAGTATACTTTGAGAGAGAAATTTTCAATTTTATGATAAATTTTTATTATACTGAATTTATTACATTATCACAGCCAATTTGGCTGTGATAATGTAATAAATTCAGTATAATAATTCTGCATACTTTTAATCATGAAATATATGCAGTTGTTAGTTTTATATGAAATAATGCATTTCAGGAAAAATAAATGATTACTCACTCAAAGTATACTTTGCTAGTAAAGTATACTTTGCAATGTTGATGAAATCAGCTACAGCAGTGTTTGCAGTCAATATTTTTCAGATACTTTTAAGATATCCTTTATCTGACTAATGGAACAATCCGGAAATGATCATGGAACTATCAATGTCAGATATTTAGGGTTGATTCAACATCTTCATGCTATTAAAGACGTACCGTGGTTTAAAAAATCTTTATTTCTAAAAATTTACAAGGCATCAATAGTAGTATATACAGAATTATACAAATGTTATTGGATTGAAAACAAGCTTATATAAATCCTCTCCCAGCAGAAATGCATCTCCAAGACATACCTTGACTTTCTATTTTCAGAAAATGGATGTAGAAATCCGGAAAATGGTTGACGCAGCTGCTGAGAGAGCGAAATCTGACCCGGAACTCGCGGTAGATGAGATGTACAACAGTATATATGTCGCGCCCACGCCCGGCGTGAAGGTCCGGGGTTGTGACTTGTCAATTCAGGCGTCTACCGTCCCTTGATGTTGCTGGGAGGTGACAAGGAAATACTTCATCCAGGATACTCGACTGACACCGCAGCCCTAGATAGGTCACAGTCTGGGGCTTCATTTAATCAGTGTTGGCTCATCTTTTTGGAATAGTCTTTTCTGTTGCCACAAACAAACAGTATAGGTCCTTACCATTCTGCAGGACTGTGCTAGAAGATCCGTAGCCTATTTCACCAACATTGCAAAGTATACTTTGAGGGAGAAATTTTTAATTTAGTGATAAATTTATTAATTTTTATTATACTGAATTTAGTACATTATCACAGCCATTTTGGCTGCGATAATGTAATAAATTCAGTATAATAATTCTGCATACTTTTAATCATCAAATAAATGCAGTGGTTAGTTCTATATGAAATAATGCATTTCGGGAAAAATGAATGATTACTCCCTCAAAGTATACTTTGCTAGATAAGTATACTTTCCTATGTTGGTGAAATAGGCTACTGGTCTTAAGTCCCATAAGTTGTGTATCTCCAGTTACAGTCATATATATGATGTGTGGCATACCGGTACTACAGGTTGGGATTTAAACATGTTAAAATGGGTTCAGTCCACTATCTTTTAACCCACTTGCTTTTTAAGACAACTTGAACTTTTACTGACAGTATGCAAGTTAAATTCATAAATGATCCATCGGTTTTACTCTGACAAGTTATACTGCATAAATGGTGCCATTTTGCTTCTGACACAGATAGACTAGGCCATGTTCATTACTTTTCCTTTGTGATCCCCATTTCAATATCACTTGAACGAGGGTTGTACACATTTATTTGTATACATTGTACCCAGACACAAAGTATCCTTAAATGACATCGAAAGTTGACAAAATTTGTGTCGTCTTTCGACGTCATTTACAGAAAATATCATAGTTTCTGTAAATGTATTTCATGAAAAAATTGCACATTTGTCTCATTTGTGATTTGTATATCTTAAAAAAGTTTGGTTTGGTAAAAGTAACGTTTATATAATTCCAGCACAAAAATATTTACACAATTTCCTAACATTTGATTGGCCCGTAGCAAGTCTCTGTCCAAAATTTATATCCCAGTAAACTCCCATGCCAAACTACTTTCCGTAACCGTGAGGCGCAGTTAAAATAATTCTTAAGAAAACGGAAAATAAACACATTTTCTTGATGAATTTATTTAAAATGCTGGAATTATAAGGAATGAATGGCCTTTTTGTGGACTTTATCGGGGATATAAACTTGGAAAAGTCGCGGGAATACTGGACGAAGCGATAAAAAATTACAATTTTCGAAAAAAAGAAAAACTTTTTTTTTCGAAAATTATAATTTTTTAAGGCCTCGTCCAGTATTCCCGCGACTTTTCCAAGTTTATACCCCGATAAATTCCACAAAAAGGCCATTCATTACTATAAACACTGACAAATAACTAGCAGTGCAAAAACTACTACTGTGAGGTGGCATAAAAGTATCATTTAACGCCAAAAAAGTGTTATACTCAGAGATCGTGCTTCATGACAAGTAATTGCATAAATACATCACCAATTGATGTCCCCTGTTTATCACATTCTATGAATATATCTAGTAGAATAAGACGGAAATATATTAATAATTGATCATGCAATGCAATGCAGTGGGTAATTTAACGATCGGGGTTCATCCTTATCGGAATTCCGAATGGAGACCTGCTTTGGCACTAACATACGTCTTTGGCATTTTGTATGTGACGGTTGAATCTGGTTATACCCCTTATGTGAGTATTACGATTATTAGTACCGGTAATCCTACTTTAGGGGAAGGGGCCAAGTGACTTGGTGTGGTATGGACCTGGCACCAGGTCAGGTTATTCTAATTTCGGGGCTGAATATATTTTTCTCGATGTAAATATTCCGTTCTGATTTTGGGATGATTTTCCCCCCCAATGCAGCAGGTTAAAACGGGATCGAACCCATTTGCCCGGAATTATATGACCTTAGCTGTTGATAGGTCATTAAACACCAATAAACAAACAAAACATGGATTTTTGTTGGAAATGCTGTTCCCATTCATGTCAATACTGACGTCGCTAAAAAAGTGACATCAAGTAAATTTGCCATATTTAAACACATGTATCTATCAAACTGCTTGCGATAATCAGTAACCAAAGCATTCATATTCTGCGTAAATCTATAGTCTTTCTCAAACACTTTATATTTCATTCAAATGGGTAAAGTATGTACTGAGTGACTGACTGAGATACATATTTGAGAGTAAAGATGGAAATACATGCAAGTCTATGGTATTTTAACTTTCGGGAAATTACTTTTGTCCACCTACTGTAGACACTTGAATTGATATTGATAGTGTTGTGACATGTTGCATGTACATTGTGAGTTATAGTAGAGTGGAGTGTTATCACATGTCATTATGCAGGCCCGTAGCCAGGGGGGGGGTCGGAGCGGTCGGACGACCCCCCCGCCCAGCCTCGAGGTCCACTTTTTTAGACCCCCCTAGATACCTCAGGCCCCCCTGAAACGAAACGACCCCCCCCCTTCAAACAGGTCTGGCTACGGGCCTGTTATGGCCGTGACTGGAGGAAAGTGGCTTATGGGTTTTGCAACCAGTGTAGATCCAGATCAGCCTGTGCATCCGCACAGTCTGATCAGTATCTGCACTGTTCGCTATTCCGTCAATAAAACACCTGTCGTGCTTCTACCAAGCAATACAGATCATTATCAGGCTACAGGAGTGTGTTATTTGATCAGGAGCAACAGTTATCACAAATCCCATAAGCCCCAATTCTCCAGTCACGGCCACATTTTAAGTATTATGTTTGTATATTAATGTTAGGAGTAAGTAGCTTTAATGTTACCCCTCACTGCCAGACAATATAGACTCAGACTAGGACCCAATAATTGATTGATTTTAAAAACGTTACCCCACCCACCCATTTCCATACACTATACATTACAGTCTTTTCAGAAAATACTGTAATGTATAGTGTATGGAAATGGGTGGGTGGGGTAACGTTTTTCAAATGAGCCAATTATTGGGTCCTCGGTCCGAGTCTTCCACCTGTGGTTTCACAGTGACCAATAGTGATCCATTAACTTTGAAATACACCTTTGCCACTAATTTCAGGGTTAAATATATATATTTTGTGTAAATACCGAGTTCTGATTTTCGGATTTTCTCACCAACTGTTGATATACGGAATTCGGCCCGTTAACCCAACCTAAAATGGCCTTTAACTGTTGATAGGCCCATTAAACACCATTAAATTCAACTTTACCATGTTTACGGGTATGAAATGTTTTAAATATTTTATTTATATTTTTGTTATTTCTCAATGAAAGTATATGTTGTGACCATTCATTTGAAATATCTCAACGAGACGGTTCAAATGGTGGTCGCTGCATATACCTTTAAGTACATACAATGAAAATATTTTAGATTTTCCACAACCAAAATGGCGTATCCTGAGCATGAAATGGGTTAAAAAATGCACACATATACGAGCGTCACTGTGCACATAGCCAATATGTGCTGTAGATGTGGGCATTATATCATTGTTACACTGCAAGAACAAGTTTTACATGACCTCTTGTAGCTGATAATGTTGATCTTTACTATAGGAATTAATGGCCTTTTTGTGAAATTTATCGGGGTATAAACTTGGAAAAGTCGCGGGAATACTGGACGAAGGCCGGAAGGCCTCGTCCAGTATTCCCGCGACTTTTCCAAGTTTATATCCCCGATAAATTCCACAAAAAGGCCATTCATTCGTTATAATTCCAGCATTTGAAATAAATTCATCAAGAAAATGTGTTTATTTTCCGTTTTCTTAACAATTATTTTAACAGCGCCTGACGGTTACGGAAAGTAGTTCGGCATGGAGTTTACTGGGATATAAATTGTGGACTGAGACTTGCAACGGACCAATAAAATGCTAGGGAATTGTGTAAATATTTTTGTGCTGGAATTATATGGAAATATTACTATAATTTCCATAGAAATGTAGAAGTTTGTAAAAAGAAATGTAAAAGAACACTGATTTTTGTCCGTTTTGCATTTACATTTTTCACCAACTTTTTACATCTGTATCAACGTATCAAATATTTAAAAAATACATGTATACTCTTTAGTTATCGGACATGCTATACTATTATCTCACTAGACAAGCTAGTTTAATCACCAATCTACTTACACACTCAATGCATGTTCAACAGTGACACTGATAAACATAGAAAATGTAATTTTTAAGTTGGTCATTTTTAAGTACATGATTAACATGATAAAAAGGAAAATACTAGTGGAGTATACTTTGATATCAAGGTTTATATCTTATCTGGCTATTAAAGGGCATATCAGAATTTTTTGAAAAAATACTATCAATAATAAAAACGTGTTTTCATCATGGCCCTGTGTAAGGTGTTTTAATTGTAGATATATGACGATACTAGGACTGCTGGGTTGTTTCTATTTTCACCGATATCGGTATAAGTTCATAAATATTGCATAAATGCTGCGTTCAACAAGATAGAAAACCTGATACTTGTGTACTGGTAGCAAAACCCATAAGCCCCATCTCTCCCGTCACGGCCCCCTGTAGCCTATTTCACCAACATTGCAAAGTATACTTTACTAGCAAAGTATACTTTGAGGGAGTAATCATTTATTTTTCATGAAATGCATTATTTCATATAGAACTAACAAATGCATATATTTCATGATTAAAAGTATGCAGAATTATTATACTGAATTTATTACATTATCACAGCCAAATTGGCTGTGATAATGTAATAAATTCAGTATAATAAAAATTAATAAATTTATCATAAAATTTAAAATTCCTCCCTCAATGTATACTTTGCTACTAAAGTATACTTTGCAATGTTGATGAAATAGGCTACTGATGTTGTCAAGTGCATGTTTCTGCAATAAGGGTAATTTTTGAATCCTGATCGACCAGGGGGCTGTTTCACTAAACTTTGTACGACTAAAATGTTCGTAAGGTGCAAATTTAGGATCATCTGGAAATTTCAATTGATGGATTTACATTTATTGAGCATAGGCTGCATATGCAGCCTGTGCTCAATAAATGTAAATTCATTAATCTTTTGCAAGAAATCAGTGTTAATGTGAAATTTACAGATTATCATAAGTCTGCACTTACGAACATTGTAGTCGTACACAGTTTAGTGAAACGGCCCCCTGGATACTAGGTTACCCATCGTCATTGCCAGGATGAAAGTATGTTTTATCCATCGGCATTTATGATATATGCTTTAGTAGGTAGGACCTCGTGTATGTTTTCGACCTTCTGATACTTGAGAGGTAAATCCCGTTATACCCCATTAATAGTAATAAGATTATGGCTGATCATATTACTTTTGGGGTTGGAGCTAAGTGACTGGTGTGGAATGGACCTGGCACCAGGTCAGGATATTCTAATTTCCGGGCTGAATATATATTTTTCTGTAAATATTCAGTTCTGATTTTGGGAATTTCCCTCATTATGGACAGGTTAAATATTGGACAGTCAACCCATTGGCCCGGCCTTAAATGACCTTAGCTGTTGATAGGCTGTTAAACATCAATAATCAATAAATCAATTAGATGTAGGACAGCTTGAAAATGTGGAAGAGACAGTATTAAGGATTACTCTGAATCTCATGTTGAATAAGAGACCGTTTGTGACTGCGACTGGAGAATGGGGCTTATAGAAATAATGGTCAGTCTAGATCAAGGCCTGCTAGCCCACTCCAGAAGCCTGATAATGATTTATACTGTTTGTTAGAAGCCGTACAGGCGTTACTGACTGAATGGCGATCAGCACAGACCCCGATCAGACTGTGATAATAACACAATACGATAGCATTACGGGTGTTTCATTGACCAAATGGCGAACAGTGCAGATCCTGATCAGATTGCGCTAATGCGCAGGCTGATCTGGATCTACACTGGTCGCAAATGTCTAATTTCAGGGCTGAATATACTTTATGTAAATTATTTACATGAAAAAATATGTATTCAGCTCTGAATTATATTTACTATTCTGCTGATTCGGGATTTTACCCTAATGCAGCAGGTTAAAGGTACATGCCCACTCAGTAGGCACAAAATGTTCTTTATGGGAATTAAATAAGTGTACAATTGTGTCACTATTCCACCAGTTCTAAAAATTACGAGTGCCCGCTATACAGATATAATAATAATTTAGTAATATTTAGTTTACTGATAGTGACGCGCGGTGGCATCAGGCTATTTTCATATGCAAATGAGGCATGATATTTTTTAATTATTTATACTAATTAAATGCGTCGCCAAACAAATTAATATTTTCGACAGATTATAAAAAATTCAAAAAATAAATACAGAGAATAAATAGTAATGTCCGTTAGTATTTTAATGAAACAGGGTTATCACCCCTGATATCAGTGTGGACATTTACCTCTGATATAAAATGTATAATAATTCCAATCAGTATGTGGGGTAATGGTGAATGAATGTTTATTTTGCCAGAAAATGTATCAGTAGCCGATTTCATCAAAATTGCAAAGTATACTTTTCTAGCAAAGTATACTTTGAGGGAGCAATCATTTATTTTCCCCGAAATGCATTATGTCATATAGAACTAACAACTGCATATATTTGATGATTAAAAGTATGCAGAATTATTATACTGAATTTATTACATTATCACAGCCAAAATGGCTGTGATAATGTAATAAATTCAGTATAATAAAAATTAATAAATTTATCCTAAAATTGAAAATTTCTCCCTCAAAGTATACTTTGTTAGATAAGTATACTTTGCAATGTTTGTGAAATAGGCTACAGGTGATGTCTCTGATTTGAATAACAGTTTGTACCTACTGAGTGTGCATGTTCCTTTAAATGTCGGCTGAAACCAGTTGGCCCAGCCTTAAATAACCGTAGCTGTTGATAGGCCATTAAATACCAATAAATCAAGTCAAATCAACTGGTCGCAAATGTTATAAGCCCCATTTCTCCAGTTACTGCCACAGTTAAAATCATGAACGACCATTGTTCATTCAGTATGGTCGCATGGGGAGAAATGGCATACAAATGGTAATGTACACCACATTCTTGAATGTTATTATTATATTTATTTGTTAACCCTTACAACGCTATCTTAATTTTTTGCCGTCTGCTGTTTATTTTCTATTTTCCATTTTTATCATCAAAAACATGCTTCGACAGCACATTAGAATAATTTACAACATGGTTTGACAGCACTTCAGAATTATTTCCATTCTGAAGTGCTGTCGAACTATGTTTTTATTGAGAAATAAGGCAAGATATAAAAGCAACAGCAGATGACAATTGTTGTGTGTAGTGGTCTATTTTGGTTAATTTGTGCTCTAAAGTCTAGGGCCAGGGTTCTCTAAATTTGCCTTTAGCGATACTGGGCTCAAGATAAGTGTTTGTGTCTGTAAAAGTGCTTGATATGACCTTAGAGTTTTGTTATACAAAATAAAAGCTTTATATGGATACATAGTTCAGCTAGACTTGTTTTTTCCTTACCAGCAGCATTTTCAAGTAGTTAGTTATACCCCCCCCCCCCCCATGGCATATGAAGTATGTCGAGGGGTATATAGTTTTCATATTTCCGTTTGTTCGTCCTTCAGTTCGTTCATCCGTCTGTAAGATCTGCTTCAAAGTTTTTGGGTACCCATCATCTCGGCAACCGTAACAGGGGCGGATCCAACATTTGGGGAAAGTGGGGCATGTCCTATTTTCGAGTTCCACGGAGTAAAGCGAATTCCACGAAGTGAAACATGCCCCCAAGGATAAATTTTGAAATCTAGATGTCCAGAAATGCACTTTCCTATGTTTTACAGCATTTAAATTCAGATTCCAACTGGTGGTAAAACTGTGATCTATGTAAACTCTGTGGCGGAACGGGGGTGCAACCCCGGACCCCCCCCCCCCCTCTCATGCGTTTCTTTTAGGCGTGGTGGGGGGGTGTTACCTTAGTGCCTAGTCTATAATATGTATGTTCCATATTGGTTGTATTGGTAACGGCAGCCAGAATATCCATCGGCATGTTTGGTGGGGGCTCAGAGTGTATGCATCTGGTTAGAACTACATGTAGAACATAATACTTGACCCTTTCAACACTACAGGCCTCTATAACGGTGTTTTCAAACAGTGTAGATCCAGATGAGCCGGTGTCACATGAGATTTTCACCCGCGCGATATTTTCACCCGCGGGTGAAAAAAATGCCATGAGATTTTCACCCCCCCTATGAGATTTTCACCCGCCCTCCAATATTTATGTAAAATGTTGTTGTTGCTGTGTTGCTTCTATCTTATGGTTTGTGAGAGTCATATGACCTTTATATATGGTGGTGACAAAATTGAAAGAGTTGCAGGGGGGGGGGGGGGTGTGTGTAAATCTCATGGCCATGATATTTTCACGCCGGGTGAAGATATCATTGCCATGAGATTTTCACCCCCCCCCCCCCCCCCCCCTAATTGTCTTAAACAACATATCCATTGACATAGCACAACTTTCAATTGACTGAGTGTGCAGTAGTGGGGAATTGTACTCATTATATAAAGAATTAATAGTTGCACCTACCATTCACCTTAAAATTTGTCGCTTTTTATTTTGATTTTTTCCTTGTATATCATGGAATTTATGACTAAAGTTGTTGCTGTATTGCTTCTATCTCATGGTATGGGAGAGAAATATGACTATTTCAAATATGATGGTGGCACATTTGAAAGAGTTGCTGGGGAGGGGGGGGGGTGAAAATATCATAGCAATGATATTTTCACCCGCGGGTGAAGATATCATGGCCATGAGATTTTCACCCCCGTACTACCCACCCCCCCCCCCCCAACCCAACCCCCCCCCCCCCCCCCCCCCCCCCCCCCCCCCCCCCCCCATGCTCTGCACTCGTTTCTTTTAGACACATATACAAACCAATCTGGAAACCAATTTGTAAATGGTTCATATTTAAATTAGCCTGATTAGTTTGATTGAAGAGATCAGAGAAACCAATTTGAAAACTAATCAAGTGATCAATTATCCATTTAAGGCATATCAATGTTCAAAACATCAGCTGACTAATCAAGTAATGACAATATCATCATGAGGATTGGACATTTCACTTGGAAAACAAATCAAGAAATCAACCATCAAACAATTAAGATCAAAGTGACCATAAAATATAGACAAACATTCCCTGATTTTGGTCTCAACTTCCTTCCTATTGTTGATTATCCTGTAGTATAACAGCTGATACATATTGGCATCAATTACCTGAGGGATTAGTAGGGAATTCAGTGCCCATAATCTAGTGCTTATTATTGTTTTATTGACCCTAAATTGATGACCATGCTATAAATAACTGTTTACAAATGGATTACTCATGTATGCATAAATATATTTGCTTATTCTTCCTAACATTATTTTACTTAAATAACTTGGTCTGACCAGGGTCTGAGTTGTTCTCAGTTTAGTCAGAAACATCATATACGTTTCTAACAAAATCTATAGATTATCATGTGCTGGACTGTGCTTTTGATTATTTGTATAGAAATGAAATATTAAGCCATATTTTGTCTGGTCACAGTCGTCGCAATAATGGCAACAACAAGAGTATTGAGATTCACACCTTGTGCATTGTCCACAGAATGAAGTGACAAAAATATCACATGCTAATACATGTATATTCCCAAAAATGACAGAAATTATTTGTTGTTACGTTGTGACCGCTGTTTTGTATTAAAACTTATTATTCTATCCGTGTACCTGGCAGGCTCTACTGAGTTTGCCCTACCACATTACGTTTCTTAAAACAGGCTAGAATCTAATTAGGCGCGGCAGATGTGCTGGCCTCTATGCTGGTTTTGAATGGCAACATACTGGCTTTAATATTGTTTTGTCAGAACATGATTCAAATATCATAATAAGGTGTTGCAGATACAGGTGTGGAGGTGTGAAACAATAAGCCACACCCACTTCCTGGATATGCCACTACAATACACCAATAATGATTAATTATTAATTTTCATTGGTTCGTTTACTTTTGGCACATGTCAATCATTGTCAATCAGCACAGTACCTAAGTTTAGACACTTAGATACAGTTAATTACATACTAGTATCATTCAAAGCTTACTGTGCAACAGATAGACATGTGTTACTAATTATAGTGATTTTTTTTCTCGCTCTTCAAACATGGAAGACCTGGAATACAATGAAATTGTTATTTTTCTAGAAAGTGATACAAACAAAAGAATTTGGCCAGCATCGATAAGTGGGAAAGCCAAACGCAACTACAGACAAAAGTGCTTGAAATATGTAATGGTTAGTGGGACTCTACACTATAAGAGCGATAAATTTGGAAATGTGCGTGTGATCAAACTTTCAGAGAAGGACACTATATTACATGCTTGCCACAAGGCTCCATCAGCAGGCCATCTCGGCATTAACAAGACGACACAGAAGATCGCTGAGCGGTATTATTGGCCTGGACTGAATAGAGAAATCCGCGACTACATCGGTAAGTTTTATATTTCGTTACTACGTATATGTTCCTATATGCATATTTGTACCCTTGACTGCAGTATATAATTAATATTGTAATAGTTGTTTTTTTCTGAATAGTAGCAGTATAAAGTTCTGGACGCCTTTTCTGTATGCATGAGTAGTATAGAGGGAGTCAAAATGATACCACCTAACGGTGGCATCATTTCTCCACCCTCTATACTACTCCACCACCCCCCGAAAAATCAAAAAAACAGTTAACGATGAAATTGTCTCCCACCAACCACGAAATATTCAAAATTGGTGTCAAAAATACATCATGTTGTTTTCACGTCCAATTGACCAGATAAAACAATAGTCTTAAAAAGGATTTATTTTTGACACCAATTTATGAATTTATTCTAATAAGTTTCTGATTTAAATGCGTCCTCGCGCAATAGTCTATATTCCAACACCATATTTTCCTCCTCCGATATAGCTAATTGATTCCGTAGATCAGCAATTAATTCTACCAGCTCTAGTCTACCACGTTCACCTGTAGCCACAGGGCAGCGTAGTTGCTTATGTCTACAAAGAGAGTTTGGGCACTAACGAATTTACAAGGGCATCTGGGGCATTGAAATTGCGGGGGGACACAAGGAAACTTTCTACGTCTCGCTAGATGCCTTCGTAGATAGTCTTTACGCGTAAACGTCTTACAACAAGTCTCACACTCCATTATATATGTATATGTTTATGTTTATATTCAATTAGAAGTGAAAAAAACATAATGTTTTCAAGACCAATTGAACAGATAAATTTCATAGGTTATACAAAAGTATATTACAGAAAATATGATAACGTCAGAAACTAGAGCAGAAATAGAAAGTTTGAGAAGAGAAGCGAATCTGTAGGGATTACTTATAGTAAACGGTTGAGAGTTAGGGGGGTGACAAAGCTGATAAATGCCACAAAGAATGAGGCGTTTATGAAGCGGTTTACCCGCGCCTATAAAAGAGGGGCATTTAATGATATATCCAAAGCGGAGGAAGTTGGTAACAGAATTCAAAAAGAAAGTATTGCGGGGTTAAGGGCTAGTGTAATCAAACCTTCAAGCACAAATAATTTGTCCCAAATTAGAACGCCAAAATAATAATAAGAAAAAATCTATCGTTAGCGCGATAGTGGAAAAAAGGTGAAGAAATATTGGGGGCTCACGATGAAACATTGGAAAAGGTAGAAAATGGAAGACGGGGTAGTTACATTATCCTTTCGTAAAAACATTAACATTAACGAGTCTGAACGCATGTCCGATAAACTCGCTCCGTATCTAACAACCAATTTTTATTTGAGATATTCATATTCTTACAAGCTAGAACATATGGAGGAAATTAAAAAATGGAAAACCTAAAACTATAATATTTCACAAAAATCTCGGTGGTAGCGAACCACTATCATCAATGAAAACCGTTAAAAAATGGCTGTCAGATAAGGAGCAAACACGAATAATGTCCGATAAAATAGACAGACCAAATACAAAGTGGAAGTTTGTAAGATGGGTAGAGGTTTTCGTAAAGCTAATACAGGGTAGTAGGGGAATAGATTTGGGACTACAATCCAAAGAAGCGGCAGGAGGAGAACTTCCAGAATGGCTGAAGAATAAAAAAGGTATGTATTCTTTAGATAAGTATAATGACGACCTTTGTCTGTTCAGGTGTCTAGCTATGCATATGACAGATAAAAGACCCGACAGATGTACAGAAAAGGCGAAAGAACTTAGTAAGCAATATTTTGGTAGTAATGTGGTTTCACCATTCCTTTTTCAGATCTGAAAAAGGTTGAGAGTTTTTTAAAATCGGTATAGAAGTATATCAACCCACCGAATGTAATGTATGGTGGTTGAAAAGGTACCAGCACACTATAGGCAATAGGTAATAAACCCCAATGACAATAGGACTGTTTAATAATCACGCATTTCTGATAAACCTTAAAAACCTATCTAAAATTTACGCCTGCGATAATTGCAAACAGAAATTCACGAAAGCGAGTAATATGAAGAGACACGGACCAAAATGTATGAAAGGTGAGACAAAAATAGTATGTGATGGTAATTATTTAGAGCGCCCGCGTTCGTCGTTCGAGAAAGCGTTTTACCCAAAAGGTTCTAAAAGTTATGGGGCGATCGATTGGATGTATTCTGTGGAAAAGCGGGAGGGAATTCACATTCACCACGAACAGTGCGGACACGGAGGTGAAAGATGGATTTTAGGAGCTCCGGTAGATGGATACTGTCCAGAAACCAATACCGTATATCAATATCACGGCTGTTACTGGCACGGGTGTGAGATTCATGCAAAGCATAAAAAAGAAGAACGCGCATCCACAATGAGAGAAGAGATAAAGTTATTAGAAAAAGCAAAGAATTCAACCTAGTAGTTATGTGGGAATGCGAATTCCAAAGAACGGGTAAAGATATAAAGATCGGTTGTGACACTACTCTTTATCCATATCAGATAGTATACGATTTTGAGGCGTATCTCCAGCCAGAAGTTGAAACTACCGGTAATAGTTTAGAGTAACGATGCTGAGACGTTCGGGCACGCGGTAGTATAGGAGATAATTTCTAGGAACAGTAACTCATATTTGTGATAAAGATCCCCGCAACACTTATAGAAAAATTGTTATAGTAGATAGATTTGAAAGTCAGGGGAGGAAAAGCTATAAGAGGACGAAGTGTGGTCAAGATATAAGTGTAATACGGATTTTACGTATAAAAACCAAATCGCCAAGATCGATCCAGTGGATCGAGCAAGTACCGGTTATAGGTTTTTAAACAGCAGTAAGTACGCTATAAACTTATAAAGAAATACCTAGTAGGCGACTTGACATCAACCAACAAGAAGGCATGGTCGGAAAAACGTGCAAATCTCACCAATATTTCTATTTACTCCAGAATTTAGATTTTCTTGATGTAATACTTTATCTAGGACCTGGTGTAAGTTATGATAGTTGGATAAAAGCCTCGACTGCAAAGGACAGAAATCTTTCTTTCCTTATGAGAGGTTCGATTTCCAGTCAACCTGGATTACCCAGGACTACCGATCTAGAGAATTGGTATTCCAAACTTCTGGGAAAATGATACTTCGATGAAACAGAATTAAGTAATGTCGTAGAATTTTCGAAGAAAATAATATGAAAACTTTCAGCGATTGGTTGAATATTTTAACGATTTAGATGTTAGCACGTTCCTAGAAGGGTGGAAAAAATGTGTGATTTTATAAACACAGAGGAGTGGCTATTTCAAGATGCGGTAACACTACTGGAGTAGCTATACATATTTATGACGAGGAACTATTAAAGAAAAAAAATCTTCAAAGACGATTATACCGGAGGATGCTCTATAATGCACCAAAAGAAGAAACATACTAAATGATGAAGGACGCTCTAGTTGGTGGTCCACTCAATCGTATTTACCGCTATGCAGGAAGCGGAGTTTCAATATTAGATCAAATGAAAGTAACAAACCTTGCAAGGCTGTTTGGGGTTTTACGATGCAATTGCAAACGCGTTATATTGATCTACGTTAAATAAAGAGATGCCGGTGTGGGAGTAGTAATAATTACACCATATCGATACCCCACATAACCCTAAATTTATTAACTTTTTGTAAAAGAGTTTTATTGGAGATGGTTTTAGGGTTTGCGGAGGTGGATATACGAAGTTCCACACACTTAAAACTAAGTTTTCTGAAAGTCCCCCATATTTATAAACAGAGATGTAGAGGTTGGATGAAGTTCCACACCAACATGTTAAAATATGTGGAAGATCACTGGAAGAATAGAGGAAGATGGAAGAAAATGGTGGGGGAATCTATGACCGCCACTAAGTATTGCTGTAGCGCCACTGTTGATATGGTATTTTATAAAACACGGCTTAGAAATAACGGGGAGTTCCATGTGTTATAGCTTATAATAGTGGTAAACCCTTCGAATGGTTCGCAAAGAGTTACAGCCGCAAGACGAACAGCAATGTAGAACAAATAAGAAACCCGTAGCGGATATAATGAACTTATTAGGCACATTCGTGTTGTGGAAAAAATGATAGAGGCACGGAGAGTCATTTAATACGACATACCACAAGTCGAAACCTGTGTTGACAAAGCGTTAAGATCTGATTCTTTGATGATTTGGAAGCGATCGGTATGCGTAAGGAAATATATCTTCAAGAAAACCTCGGTGTGCGCTTATAAAGGAGACCATTCCATTGTGGAATAGCGGGATCTATCAATAGCTTAACTTGAGAATGTTGGAATTTTACTACGAATTTCTCGATAAATTCATAAAAATGAGAAGAGAAGACTTTGAAGTAATACAGCTGGATACAGATAGATGTCTATAGGAGTTAGTGCGAAAAAACGCTAGAGGAATTGATTAGACCTAACTTATAGACGAGTTTTGAAAACGAAAAAAAGAAATGGTTGGCTTGGGATAAATGGAGCGAAAGAGAAGCCCGGACTTTTCAACATGGAATTTAGCGGGGATAGGGCGATAGCGTTATCTAGTAAGGTTATTTTCGTCGCAAAAATTAATTTCACTACTAAAGTAATTTGGAACAATTAAAATTAATAACAACTCTGCCGACAGGGTATGACAAGAGAGACTAACACTTTAAATTGGGATAGATATATACGATAGTACTAAGTGAAACTACAGAAGATGGAAAAACTTATAGATGTAGCGCAAAATAGAGGTTTTAAATATGATAGACGGTGTTCTGAAAACGTTACTGTCAAAAAAATAGGGACTTAGGCGTTACTACGATAAAAGAGCGTCGTTTAACCAGACGGATACATCCGAACATCTCCTTAAAGAATCTTACGATGGGGGTAGCTGGGTTGTCAGAAGGCACCCTAAGAAGTTCTTCGCGAACAAAACCGCGAGATGGCCATCAGTCAAATAATAGCGCACGGGCTCATCAGGTTTGGTTTAACTAGAGCGGATCCAGTTGATATGCATTCATTGACCACACGGGTATCAGTCGCGCGTCGGCTGCACCTTCCGTAGCTCTCCCGTTGATAGAGGTCGGACGTCAATATCTGATGAAGTCGCTGCTCCTCTTAAACCAACTGGTTCGCCCGCGCGAGACGGCAGAGGGCTTGTCGTCACCTTTTTAAACTTGATAGCATCTACCAGGCTTCTACTTCAATTTGGTCACCTCTCCGTTCAGTGTGGGAGCCAGGCGGGCAGTCTGGCCTCCCACTCGGGTGATCGCGAATGAGGGGTCTACAAGTTCTTTAGCGTATTGGTGTCGAACAGTCTCTAGCCAGGGTATCGATTGAAGCGTTCCACGATCCCCCTGGTCCCGGTGGATGTTGCGCGGCCCGCGTCTGATAGAAACTTTATTGCTTAAGACATTAGATGAGAGACCGCGCCATGAAACTCCACGGCGGGATCGGACCCTGGAGAAGATTCGGCCATTTGAGAGGGATCCTCTTATTTATTCGGGAAAGAGCCCGGCCACTTCCTTAGACTTCTTTGTGGCAACGGCTCATCCCCCTGTAACGATCGCTACGTCAACGTGGTCAGTGCGTACTTGTACGTTTTGCGACCGACGCGATCGTGGCGAGGAGAACAGTGAGATCCGCTTGTGGAACTTGGTTCGACCGGAACGGTCGAATTTTGGCGGGAATATTGTGAGGCGCGGGTACATAGATCTGCCAGATGCCTGCTTCTTGAGCCATTCCTTGACCGCTGTTACTGAAACCTTGGTCGCCGTCCGCGAGGTTCTTGATGGCCGCGATAGTCCTTCCAGTAGCCGCGGGGGCTTATAGTATGTATTCGACAGCTTGCGCGTTAGTTTGGGTATCAAGTTTGCGCTGTGTTCACGTATGCGAAGTATTCTTAATATATCGGACAATCTCCACATGCCCTGCCAGTTCGTCCTGAGTAATAATAAACCTTTGTTGGAAGTACAATTGCGATTGTCGCTGCAAGCACCAATGCGTTTGGTTGGAACACGGAGAGAAGGGAAATCTAATATTCATCCAAATCTCCCAGGAGTGGATGGAGGAATCTAACATGTCCGCTGTCGCGAAAAGGCGTGGCCGCATTTTCGTCCTCGAGGTCAATCTCGGGCAGACGGAATAACTCTTTGCACAGGTGTAAAACCGCTGTTTTTGGGGCAGTGTTAGCCTACATCATATCATAGCGTTATAAGTTCGTCAACTAACCATCGTTCTTATACTATTATTTTTATAAAAAAAATTGTTTTACTTAATTATTTTAAAAATCTCGATTGAATATAATAGCCGGCGAGACCCACCACACCCATTCAAACGGTTGATGAAGCGATCTCGCGGTCCTTTTGGGGCATACTGTAGGTCATAGAAATCTGAAAGTTGGGGCTCGGATCATTGGATCGAGACTTTTGTGCGGAATATGCCAGCGCGTACTCGCGGTTGGCTCTTCAACGTTTCGGAAAAGTTTGCGCGGCGTGATTTTCGCGGCGAAGCTCTTCGTTGACCCTAGTCCAGATGGGCGGTTCGTTTTTATCGCACCATGCTTCCTTTGCGCTATTGAGTAGTTCTACAGCTTATCATGGCGCTTACGCTCTCATCCACGTTCGAGCTTTTCATTTTTGAGAATATAATGTTGCTACCGTGAACGCAATGCGTTTACAAGCGCACACCTATATTCTGCGATATTGTTGGAAGCATTTATTTCTTATATTAACTGGTAGAATTCCAGCTTTAACTAGTTTAATCTCGGGTTTCAACATGGCGGCGCTACATCTACAGGTCGCGAGCCTAGTCTCTCAACAGTAAGTCCAATTTGGAGCGGGTTCCTCTGGGTCATCTTTGATAGTCGAGCATACCCGATACTGAATCCCGATATCAACCACGGCGTGATAATGCGATTCACTAACTTTTACCATCTTGTTCAGCCATTGTTATACTTATTGCATATAAAAGGGGGTCGCGATCAATGTTTAAATGGGGCGCTCATCATAATTCACATTTGTTGTGATTTGGTGTTTCGGAATTTCTTCTGAACATGGCTGGTTGTTTTTTGGGGTATTTTTCCAAACGCACAGGGACACCAACAAACTGCCAGACCACCACACAACCCAACTCCAATTCCACGGAAATTTTGGGTTCAGCCCACCTCAACGGGAGTTTTTGGTATTGGGTGACAATATGTCTTTTGAATTTGAGTGTGCTTCCAATTCGTGAATTGGGGGTGTTGTTGTACTCAACTCTGTATTCAGATGTTTTGCTGTCTCCGTCCCCAATCTCGCGATTGGAGTTTAGCCTCTTCGAAAGAGCGGCGTGTATTTTATTCTTGTTTAACTTTTCGGGTGGCAGGCCGCGCCCGCCCCGCTGCCTGTCTTTGGGGTTTTTTTATATGCGGGGGGGTTTTTAAAATTTTGGGTTCTCCCCCAAAAATCTGTGGCGGAGTAACCTCTGGTTTCGATTGTGTTGGAGCAATCTGGATCAACTCCGTCACTCTCGCGGGTGTGTTCTCTTTGTGTCATCATTTTCAAAATTATATTTGGTATTTATATTAGAGCTTATTAGTTCGTGGGCATTATATTGTCCAAATTGACAGGTTGTTACCCCTGTGGGTCCACACGCGGTTGTTAGTGGAGCTAAGTACATTCCAAACTTGTGATAAATTGAGCGCATGCCGTTCTAAGAGTGTGTCTATTAAAAGGGTCAGTCTCTAGTATCATCAATCAACCCCGCAGTGTTGGTAGGGAGAAGTCTACTAACGGCCCGTGGTAAGCGTACAAAATGAATAGCCGCCGGATCCAAGATGTTTTTGTCATCTCTGCTCTCCAATTTGGATTCGTATCGCGCATACAATTTTATCGATCTCCGCATTGACCTCTTATCCACTGAAAAACTGAGAGGAGGAGACGCCTTACGAGATAATGCTCGATTGATCCCCCAGCAACAGCGCAGCTAGCGCTCTGTCGCGCGCTGCATTTCATTTTCTTTCTGAGTCGTTGCACTCGACCCTGATCGCTTGCTCTGTAGGCTCATTATTGTTGGCAGTCGGGAGTTGAGGTTTCTTCTATTAGCTGATCGAGAAGTCGTCGCAGTTATTTTTTCTTAATTTTTTCAAAATTAGTAATTAACTATTCTATCCAAACTCTATCACTTTACACATATTTATTTAATTTTTCAAAACTAATTAATATGCGCACACCCGATACTTTGATCACCTTTATGCTCGCAACAAAGCTTCGCCAGCGGTGCACCAAATTGTTAACATTGTTACCCATTGTTCAGGATTTGTTCAGATTATCCGCATTTGTTCAGCATTATTAAGCAATTGCTAAGCATTGTATTAAGCATTGTTCAGCATTTGTTCAGCAATTTGTTCCGCAATTGCTAAGCTTGTTCGGCATTGCTAAGCATTGCAATCGCTTTTTACTTTGCAATTTTTCCTAATTTTTTCAAAATTATAAGTATTAAATAAATCGTTAGATTTAGTTGATAATCTATATAAGCAGGTTGGTTGATCAGTCTTTAGCAGGAAGCTTGGCGTGTTTGGTTTTCGTAAGTATCTGTCGAACCACCAGGCGCCTCTCGCGCGTGGGATAACGTCATTCTCTCGACGACAGTCATCGAATGAGTCTCTCGTCCTTGCAGTGAAAGAGGGGACCCATTTCGTTTGCTCGCGCAGATCCATCTGGGACGGCGGTTGTATTTTTGTAGTGGGATATCCATACGCTTTGCCTTGCATGACGGCCCCAGGAAAATGCGCGAGCTCGGAGAGCATGTCGTCTTTTTGGTAGCGCCGCTCCTTGGCTGAGCAATCGTCAATCCCGTTTAGGGTGGGATCGCCCTGAAATATTTGTATAAACCACGCAACAAACGTGAAGCCTATCACCGGGGTCATGAACGATGATACTCAGGGTCTCGGTCCATATCCACGGGCACCGCTGATAAGTATCTGTTGTGCCGGCACAGTGGGACATAGGATCACAATGTGGAGATAAAGGCATCGCGGTAGGATCCCTGAGTAAGTCTGAGGATGATAAACCGTTTTATCCACCTCCTGTCTGCCACAGATTATGGCAGAGTGAGCATCTCCAATCGTGAATTGGTCTATTGATTGCTAGATTTCTAATTTTTTCAAATTATGTATTATAAATCGGTAGGATGAATTTTATATTAATAAATCGTTGATGATTTTTTTTTTAAATCAGTAGATCGATGATGATACGTATCGACCATGTCGCTGTTGAGTTGTGCGTCTGTAATTATATATAGTACCGTTCAATGGCTCGGCTCCGTCCGCTCTTTGGTTATCTGGAGTCACACCTCCACTCGCGTTCTCAACTAGGCGTCCGTGCCGTGTATTTGGTCATCGTGCTGGCTTTCGGGGCATGTTCTAGCCTATATAAACGCGTATTTGGTATCAGACTCCGCGCGGGGATCGGTCCGAGAGATGAGGTCTTTAGCAACTGCTGCAACTCGGAGAGCGCTTAGATCCGGCAGAAAACTGCTTGCTTGCTTCAGCCCATGCTGGGTGCGCGCGAAGACCCGCGATGTAGAGTGGATTGGGACTCCTCGATCGTCACCTCTAATTGTGATTTGGGGGTTATAGATCTGTCGGTTTTTTCTGCCACCCGAACAGCGTAACCGAGGCATCCTGAAATCATCAGTATACCTTTCATCGAGTGCGGGCGGGTACGTTGACGTTATTTATTCCACAATGTGTCGCTTTTGTTTTTCGGCATCTTGCGTATGGCGAAAGAACTCGGTCGTAAAGTATGGCAACGCGGCCCGGCGTACTGGGTTCTGATCAATCGCGCTAGTTCGGGGCATCGTGACATGGCGTACTCCAGCGAAACATTATCGATCGTATACGTCGATACCTGGTCGGTGGCTATGATAACTCGGGCGTAGTCGTTGAACGTTAGTTCGTATTCGAGGCGGTCAAGCCAAAGCGCTCTGGATCGTAGGGCATGTGACTCTCCAGCAACTCAAGTCTGTGCGGGAATGTAGAACGCGGTTGCCGTGTAAGCGCCCGCGGACCGCGTGGTCATCGCGTTGGTATCTGCTTTGTTAGCAGCCCCGATTTCTAAAGTTTGGTTACGTTCTTATTTTGGCCTGGTTGTCAAAATCCCTTGATAGACAGCGTTTTCGAAGCTGTGTGACGTCTCTTCCACAGGGTCCTGATAAGCAATGGTAGACGTCGCGTCATCGATCGACATCACCTCATACCTGAAATTCTTTAGCATAGTCTTTTGACTATGGCGCGACAAGTCTGAACGACGGTTCGGTCGCGTCCGTCGACGTTAGCGGAAATAGTGAAAGCGGAGGGACGTACAGTACCCGGGAACAATGACGGTCGTTAGCTCCGAGGTTTGGGGAAGCAGGACTAAGAGCTGCTGGTTCTGGTCGATCGTGATGGGTTGTTCGTAATACCGACACTCTGTCTCACGCCTCTTTTGCCCGAGGGGCTCAGCGGTCTGCGGTATGGATTGAGATTGCGGACCGTATTGACTCGAAGACATAATTTATTTTATTGAAACTATTAAAACCCGTATGGTTTTGTCTTTAATAATAAGTTAATTTTTAAGAAAATATTATAAATATGGATGATTACATGGATGAAAATCGAAAAGAGTCGAATACCTCGATGATGATGATGATAACTTCGAGGTTTCCCTCACCGACACCCACCATAGAAACTCAGTTCCAATCAATCACAATTGGTTGACGCATACCTATAGTCAAAGTCAGGAATTACTTGAGGGAAAGGCTGTAAACGACTACTACAACAATTTGCAGCAGAAAAAAGGTCTGGTCCTCTGGCAAGGTGCGACCTTTTTGACTCCATAGTTCAAATTGATATAGCTGTAAATTGCGACTAAGAGCAGCACTAACTCTCCCCATTAGTCAACATTAAGACGCGGGTAAAACCCCTATCGCTAAACACCATTGCCGGATACGGGGCGGTGGCCAACTCTATAAGGACGAACTGGCTTTCCCGGTTGGAAGGAGGGGGTAACACAATTTATACGGGCCGCGCTGTTTAGAGGCCCTAAAGGTCTACGACGAAACTATAGCGAAGACGGCCACCGCGATAGAATACGGGGATCCGAGCTCAGCGACCGGTCCTAAAATAGCCACCGAACGTTATTAAACACGATGGAGACCACGTTCAGAGTGCAATCATCATTGGGAAAACATACTCAACGATGACCCTACCGTTACCTCTTCGAGGAACTCCGTGGACTCGATACGCTTCTACAAAACGGTCCGGGGCGATGGTCCTTATAACCTCTCCAAATCACGGCGCTGGATGAACATATTCGCGCTAGAGAAAGAAAATGGAGGAAGCCGTGTGACGATAGAGAATTACCTGAGGGATCAACAGAAAACTCCTGCCGGTCTTTGCGGGATGAAAGAGAAGTCGTTGGAGGCGCCGGGCTAACCGTGATGAGGCTCTCCGCACACAATACGTCGGTCGCGAAATCAATCTCAGGGTCCTGCACGAGGAGTCGACACTCGGTGAGCGTCTTCGCATCTGTTCAGAGAGAGGGCGTCACTTGATAGCAAGCCATCCTCGTGCTATCGGTTATGACTATCTAGACCATGTTCTAACTTTCACTGGTGGTGCGACGTACCACCGCTCCAGACCAGCACAGCACCAGCGACCAGCACTGGTGGAGCCCAAGGAGTGGGATTTTAAAAAACAACTAAAAGCCCTCGCCAGTCTTTAGTCTAAATTAGCTGGAAAGGCGGGCTGCCGCACTTACCCTGACTGATCGGAAGTATTCGTTTCTTACTTGCTTTCTATATTATCCAAAAACGGCCGGATGGCTAAGCCAAAAAATACCTGGGCTTTAATCGTGGCAAATCAACGGTCTCCTATTATTCTCTGTCAGAGAGTTTACACTCAAAAGCGTAAATAAATCCGATCGCCCCGAGAGGGTCGGAATGACTGAGACCCAATTTCTCCTCTCGTGTGTTGTGCTTTCCAATTTCAATCCCAATCTACGATTGATTGGTGTTTCTCCAAATCGAGCGATTTGGTTGTTGTGGATTTCGAGGTGCATCCAATTTACGAATTGGGGGGGTACTGGGTGTCGATTTACGGAGATTGGGGGAGGTGTTATCCATTTTGTGTTTTATGGAAAAATCGGTTCCACTGATGGGGGGTGCGTGATGATATCCGTATTCCCGTTCCCGTGCGGCCAATTTTTTGATTGACGGTTGCGATTACGATCTGATTATTGGAACCGTCAACCGGGTGTCTACGTAGTTAGATCATATTGCTCAGGCGCATATAAAGAACCTAGTCAATACATAGTCTACTGGGGTGCTGCAGTCTGCAAAACGTCTTGATAATTTTGGATTGCTTTTCCCTGGTCCCCCTAGCGGAGATGGCGTCCTCTATCAAGTGCCAAAAAGTGTGTTTGTGCATCAAACGCTGTTCCCATGCCCAGTAGATAGATACTGCGAGTTTGTTTTTGCGCTGCGCGAGAATGGCCAGATCGTTACGTGCGAATGGAGTCGTTGAGCGAGTAACCGCCGGCCTGCTGTGTACCCTAGACCGGATTATCTAACATAACGGTACCCCACGCGTTCTGAACCTCAGCAGGCTGCTGTATGTAATCGACGGGAGCCAGTTTCGGAGGTAACATTTTACAAGAAAACACGCCACTGAGTGTCGACCTCCCAGAACTTCCGTCCGACAGTCATAAGTCGCGGGCGTCCAAAATTCCCGGCAGTTCCGACTGAGATGTGGGCACCGGAGTTGATCGTGTCTTAAAAATCAGTCTGTGTCATTTCCCGGACTGGCGTGATTGAGAACGTCTCCCAGAGGCCGGTGCTGGTGAGGAAAGCTTTCTGTCTCAGTCCGCGTCTTTGAAACGTAAATAAAATTCGTTACACAAGTCTTTCAAAGGCCATACGTGAATTTGTTGGAAATGGGATCCCAGGCGTGTCTTGAGGTAGTGAAATACTAGTTCTTTGAGAATCCTCCTAATAGTCTAAATTACACGTGAATGTTGTAGGACCTTCGGGGGCATGTATTCTTGGATGTCAGATGGGCTTTATATGAAATCCACACCCGGCTGTTGCGCACCCTACAGCGAAATTTATTTGGTTCTGCAAAATCTGCACTGCGGTGTTGCTTTCCAGCCGTTTCCATCTCCATCGTGTAATCTTGGGCACTATATGTTCAAAGATGTTAGGGTAGGTTGGTGGCATAAGCCACTTGTCGGTTTAACCGTTACGTGGGTGTACAAGGGCAGTTTAAACAACGTCTTTTGTGTGATTTACCTTCCCGACCGAGTACTTGACATTAGAGTTAATAGCTAAATGCTTTGGTATCCATTGAAAAGATATTATTATGTTTGTACTATAACTAATGTTCCTCAAAAAAGGGAGTTGTGAACTTCAAAAATTAATAGAAAAAACTGCTGCGGAAACGCCCGGGTAGGCCTTAGATCAATCACCTTCACGGTGGATGGCAGAATGTGGGGAAGATCGCATGGGTATTACTATGTGAAGGATGACTACAATTAGAAAGTAAGCTGCCCACGGACTGTGGGGAATAAGACAGCTCAAAGATTTTGTTCAACTCAGAGGCTTGTCGGTATAATCAACCTCACAGTTCGATTGCTACGGGCTCGCAACAATGACCATCAGCAGTGTAATCAGGTAGTGGTCTCACGGGGTTGGGTATTCAACTCGGTTTTAGAGAGACTACTCTCAAACACAGAGGTAGTGTTTACCCCGGGTTGAGTACGGCGGTGATAAACCGTGTGGACTGCACTTCACCGGAAAAACTCTCAGGGTTGCACCTGGATTCGGGTGAAACATCGTACAACACGATCGACGGATCCCCAGCACCATTACTGAAATGTGCCGCCAGCGATTGTTTCTATGGCGAGACTGTAACGTTAGACTTCCCACACCCAGAGATGAAAGTTTGGAATCGGGACACATCAACGATGTACGATTTATATTCTTGATGATAAGGGCGAGTAGTGAAGAACGAGTACCGTTTCGGTCGTCTAGAAATTTCAAATTAAGTAATTTTAAGAAAATTAGAATTAAACGCTTGTTGTAATATATATTATCAACATTATGAGTATATACGGACCTAGGTAGTTCTTCGCTTTGGGTGACAAATTTTTTTTCCCCAAATTAATTTGGACTGCAGAGGGCGGATTAATCCCGACAGGGCGACCTTTTTCACTACCCAAAAAACAAAGGCCTTGATGAATTAGAACTTTATCGAGGGCCACGGGACGAGATTCACAAGAGTCTACTATCACAACTTAAGAGAATATGCCTCGGGCTGTGAATACACAAAGTCGTGAAGAAAGAAACGCCAGTACGGAACTAAACGAGACTAGGTACAAAAATAACAAATTTAGAAAAGAGTGGCCCGGTTGGGGATTGATTAAAGCCGAGAAGACCGTTAAGGCTGCATTACGGAGGGTTATGATGCGTTGGGTGCGCTTAGAAGACTCTCTCAGCAAAGAGCTACACTTGAATGAATTTGACGGAAAATATCGATTTCGAAATGAGGCCCGTCGGGTATTGAGAAACGCACGAGGAAGCCACCAGGCGGACTTATGAAGGCTTATGAGGTGTTGCGCTCAGAGGACTTCTCATCAGGAAAGATACGGCCACTTCTGAACTAGATAAAAATAATAACCAATTTCGAAAAGAGACCGTGGGTCGCGGTATTGATAAAGTTCCGCGAAGACCACAGTCTAACCTGGCAGAGGCCATTGCGGCGGCTTATGATGCGTTTTGCGCTTAGAGAAATCTCACAGTAAAGAAGCGACACTTGCTGTGTGTAAAATAGGCCGGACATTTTTGAATAGAGACAGGTCGGGGGTTGAGGGGTCCGAGAAATCACAAAGAGGCCATTGCGGAGGCTTATGGGGCGTTTACGATCAGAGGACTCATCTCAACAGAGAAGCGGCACATACTGCCCTATATGAAACAAAATCTGAATTTAAAAAGAGACCCGGTTGATCTTGATGGAGTCCGACTAGGGTATTGTATTAAGTCCTAGAAGACACCAGGGGTAAGTACGGGGCTTATCGGGTGTTGCTCTTAGAGGACTCTATAAACAGAGAAGCCGACACTTTACTAAACTAGATGAAAAAATAACCGATTTCAAAAAAAGAGACCCGGTTCGGGTATTGATAAGCCTGAGAGGCCCCACCAGGCAACCATTCCGGAGGCTTAGACTATGTGCGTTGCTGCTTAGAGGACCCTCTTCAACAGAAGAAGCGACATTACTGAACTAGATGAAAAAAATAACCGCTAAACTGAAACAAGATCGTATAGCCGCGACCCAAAGCTTTGAGGAGGCCTCTTATGGGATTCGTTTTACTGAGGCATATAACGCAACAATTCGCTTGCGGAAATAGTGAAAACAATGAAAAACACCAAACGTGTCATACACTGTTTTGGGCTGGGAGAAGCGGGGGCTCATTTGGTTGTGGGGACATATGAATATTCGTGTCGGTGCCAAAGCGCGTAAGTGAATAAATATGGGGATACACTATGGACTGCTGCAGGTGAAGTTTATCCTAAATGGCGGGTCTGCCTCTGGTTAATGCTAATGGTAAACCTAATAGTGGGCGCTAGGTCGCGATAAATATTGTAGGAGATGGGGGAAGAGGGGGGTTGGAGTCACTATAAATCTCTGGAGATAGTTGCCGGTGGGTTTTCGTTTCCGGTGATGATCGAATTAGACTTTCCCAAGGTTTAGTGTTATTAACTTTGTTACGAAAATCGGTGACTCAGGAGAGTTCTTCATGATTGTCTCATTGTTAATTGAAACTTATGGTGTAATTACTAAAATATTGAAATAAATTTAACTTGAACGAATCACCGCTTCTACAATTGGCAATACGATCCACAAACACGTATTCAACTCTCAATACCCACTCACCAACACTGTATCCAAACTCTCATATACCACTCCACCAACTACTGTATTCAATTAACGAAAAATGTTCAGATTTTAGTTGAATAATATCGTCCGCCTATGCAGGATTTTTTAGTTAGAGAATGTGCAAATAGAAAAAAGACACTCTAATAAATATAGGCGCGGGCAAACATAGTGAAGCTCTAGTACGGTTCTGGCAAGCGTTTTCTGTGTTGTGTGGGGCTGGGAAACATGCTGCAAACGCTACTCTACAATTGTTGATACCACTCTGCTGGGGTTTTGAGTGGATTTACGTTTTATTGGAACCACTTTGTATGGGAAATTGGGCGGCGGGGTGGAAAACTCGAGAAAAAAAGTGATAAAACATGATTGAAGATCGTTCTCGCTAGGTCTAAGAAAAATCGCATCGACGTTATGGTGTCCAAAGAGTTGGCCGATACGAAAATCTCAAATTAGAGTTTGGAATCGTGGTGGAAGAAATGGGGGAGATATGAAGAATTAAAAAAAAAATACAAAATAAAAAATTTGATATAAGGAATCAAGGCGCCGCGCCACCATGCCAAAAAGTGAGTGTACTGATTGGGATTAAATTAGGGTTATAAAACTTGGAAATAAAGTCGGCAGAAATGTTTACAGCACCATTATAAAATAATTAAAAAAAATTTAAAAAAAAGTAGATAGAGGGAGTCAAAATGATACCACCCTCTATACTACTAAAAACAAAAAAAAAAATAATAAAAAAAAAAAAAAAATAAAATAAAATAATAATTTAAAAATTCTTAATTTTCCTAATTTTTTCAAAATTATATTGGTGCAGTAAACAAATTTACATACCTATACAACATGTGTTTTTCACTGAGAATTATCGGCTCTGTTTACCTCGGCTATCAATTTACGCATGGGCCATAACCCGTGTAATTGAAACATTGTCGTTTTACAACATAATTATTACTATGTAATAATAGGGAGTGTTCAGCTTTAAATTATTAAAAAAAAATATAAAATTAATTATAAAATTAACAAAATAACGAACCATCACATGTTTTCTTTCGCCAATAGGTATTAATAAATAATTATAATATGCACACCATTTGTATGTTGTATAGGAAACTGATGAGTATATATATGTTTGTTGACCTTACAACAATTGGTCTCATCTCGTGTGTGCTATGTTGTTGATCCGGTATGACGTCCGTCTCGTCTGTTTAATGGTAGCAGTCTATGCATATGTGTGTATTTGGCGATGTAATTGTGTAGCTCAAAGGTGCCGGCCTAAAAGATTTCTGCCTAAGAGCTTTGCAATTTCGGAAACCAAATTCACACATAGGCTCGTCTTACTTCGCTGGTTTCTCTTAATAGAGGAATTGGCAATGGGGTTCAAGGCGACCCAGAATGTGAGCCAACAGATGCGTGGGCTTAAGAAAGGTCCCAACACCCCAGTGGCTGGGTGCCGGCTAGAAATCTGCCCAGTCGCTGGGGGTGTTGTGCACGAGTGGAGGCTTTTGCTATTTTTTTTTTTAATTTTTACAAATTATTAATATCTTTATACGCGATAGACCTAATCGTGTAATCTCTCTATAAAATGGACACCTAATTTACATGTTCATAACACGTGTAATTGGAACATTGTCGTCTGCTTGGTGTGATTATAACATAAATTAGTTCTGTTCAATAATTTTCAATTTCTTCTAATAATTTTCCAATTTCTTCGTTAAAAGCGATATTGTAGAAACGCATATCCGTAAACGAATCTTTGATTTTAAACTGTTTTATAAAATTAGTTTGATAATGTTTCGGTAGTGTTTCTCCGATCCTATTTAGTCGCTTCATTATATTTATTTTGATACTTATACCGGCGACATAATTGCCGGTTTAATATTGTAAATGCAACGTTTTTATCGCAGCGTAATAAATTACGCTGATATTTCATGTATTCGATATCACATAGTATTGTCATTTTACCGTGTTTTAATACTGTAGAAACAACAGCGTAAAATCCTTCATCCAAATCATTATAAACGTCCAATTCGTTGTGTATTTTATTATCCATTTTGTTATAATATTTTATTATAACCTATTAAATTTATATGTTCAATTGGACGTGAAAACAACATGATGTATTTTTGACACCAATTTTGAATATTTCGTGGTTGGTGGGAGACAATTTCATCGTTAACTGTTTTTTTGATTTTTCGGGGGGTGGTGGAGTAGTATAGAGGGTGGAGAAATGATGCCACCGTTAGGTGGTATCATTTTGACTCCCTCTATACTACTGCATGTAGTCTAAAGTTCTGGACGCTAAACATGCTAAACATGCATACAAAGTATCCAGTCAATCCGAGTAAGGATGGCAGAAATATAATGGATTGTGCAAAAGTTAGTTGTTGAACACTGATATTTCTAAGTGTGTGACCTTGACCTTGGGCATGGGGCTGCATGGGTGGGGTATAGAATGGAAGTGTGGATAATAATAAACATGAATGCAAAGTTTCAAGTCAATCCGAGTAAGGATGGCAGAAATATAACTGGTTGTGCAAAAGTCAAGTTTTTGTTTAATGCTGATATTTCTAAGTGTGTGACCTTGACCTTGGACATTATCAGGGCCACATGGGTGGGGTATATAATGGAAGTGTGGACGATGCTAAACATGCATACAAAGTTTCAAGTCAATCCGAGTAAGGATGGCAGAAATATAATGGATTGTGCAAAAGTTAAGTTTTTGTTGAACACTAATATTTCTAAGTGTGTGACCTTGGGCATGGGGTCGCATGGGTGGGGTATAGAATGGAAGTGTGGATAATAATAAACATGCATATAAAGTTCCGAGTCAATTTGAGTAAGGATGGCTGAAATATAAGTGATTGTGCAAAAGTTAAGTTTTCGGACGAACGGATGGACTCACAGAATGACGGACGGACAAGCTGATTCCAGTATACCCCCCGCATGAGAAACTTTGTTGAAAATATCATCGCTATGACATTTTCCTTTTCGCCCCTCATAGCAGAGCTACATTATTTTTACCCTCTCCATCAAAGTCTGTTCTAATTAAGTAGTCATGTGATTCGATTCATGCAAGTCATGCTAAATTAACATACAAGGATACCAGAAGAAAACATACAACTAAGAGAGGGAGGGGGGGGGGGGGGGTGAAAATGTCATGGCCATGATATATTCACCCCCCCCCCACATCAACCCCTCTTGTTTTCTACCAATGTGTCTTTCTTTCCCTTTCAATTTATTCCTCATGATAAGTTTATCATTCAAACACATGTCAGTTATTATGAGAAACTTTGTTGAAAATATCATCTCTATGACATTTTCCTTTTCGTCCCTAATAGCATAGCTATACAGTATTTTCACCCTCTCCATCAAAGTCTGTTCTAATTAAGTAGTCATGTGATTCATGCAAGTCATGCTAAAATAACATACAAGGATGCCAGAAGAAAACATAGAACTAAAAGAGGGGGGGGGGTGAAAATGTCATGGCCATGATATATTCACCCGCGGGTCGTGAAAATATCATGACCATGAGATTTTCACCCCCCCCTACATCAACCCCTCTAGTTTTCTACCAATGTGTCTTTCTTTCCCTTTCAATATATTCCTCATGATAAGTTTATCATTCAAACACATGTCAGTTATTATGAGAAACTTTGTTGAAAATATCATAGCTATGACATTTTCCTTTTCGTCCCTAATAGCATAGCTATACAGTATTTTCACCCTCTCAATCAAAGTCTGTTCTAATTAAGTAGTCATGTGATTCATGCAAGTCATGCTAAAATAACATACAAGGATACCAGAAGAAAACATAGAACTAAAAGAGGGGGGGGGGGGTGAAAATGTCATGGCCATGATATATTCACCGCGGTTGTATCATGAACATGAGATTTTCACCCCCGCCCCCAACATCAACCCCTCTAGTTTTCTACCAATGTGTCTTTCTTTCCCTTCAACTTTATTCCTCATGATAAGTTTTATCATGTCATAATGGTATCATTCAAACACATGTCAGTTATTATGAGAAACTTTGTTGAAAATATCATCGCTATGACATTTTCCTGTTCGTCCCTCATAGCATAGCTATACAGTATTTTCACCCTCTCCATCAAAGTCTGTTCTAATTAAGTAGTCATGTGATTCATACAAGTCATGCTAAAATAACATACAAGGATACCAGAAGAAAACATAGAACTAAGAGAGAGGGGGGGTGAAAATGTCATGGCCATGATATATTCACCCGTGGGTGAAAATATCATGACCATGAGATTTTCACCCCCCCCCCCACATCAACCCCTCTAGTTTTCTAACAATGTGTCTTTCTTTCCCTTTCAATTTATTCCTCATGATAAGTTTATCATTCAAACACATGTCAGTTATTATGAGAAACTTTGTTGAAAATATCATCTCTATGACATTTTCCTTTTCGTCCCTAATAGCATAGCTATACAGTATTTTCACCCTCTCCATCAAAGTCTGTTCTAATTAAGTAGTCATGTGATTCATGCAAGTCATGCTAAAATAACATACAAGGATATCAGAAGAAACATAGAACTAAAAGGGGGGGGGGTGAAAATGTCATGGCCATGATATATTCACCCGCGGGTGAAAATATCATGACCATGAGATTTTCACCTCCCCTACATCAACCCCTCTAGTTTTCTACCAATGTGTCTTTCTTTCCCTTTCAATTTACAAGAACGACAATTCTCGCATCAATACTATTGGAGTTATTGCCATTTGTTTGTTTTGTGTCAAGGTCCCAGAATAGGGGGATACAATGTTGTAGTGGGCGACTGCTGTTCTAGTTATAAGAAAGAGTTTATTTCGTAATATATATTGATATTGGTGTTGCATAGAAAAAATAAATAAATTTTGCACTTTTTATCCTTATATTGTTTGTTATTATCCACCTATTTCTATCATACTCTTGGGCGGTTGGTTGGGAGTATGCAAAGGGTAATTTAACGTTGGGATTCATACTTACTGGGATCCTGATTTCCCTGGTTTGTCCCTCATATACAACTTTGGCTTTTAGTATGCGAGAGTTAAATTAGGTTATACCCATTATAAAAGTAGTAGGATTAGTGCTAATCCTATTGCCTTTAGGGATGATATCACTTTTTTGGTTCGATAAAAACTATGTATCGACTGCACAAAAAGGCGATAATTGTATAATATGGCTAATGTTGTTACTGTATAGCTCATGGTATGGGGGGTTTAAAATCTCATAGCCACATACCCGCGGTGAAGATATATTATATGAGTACAATTCCCCACTAGTGCACACTCAGTCAATTGAAAGTTGTGCTATGTCAATGTATATGTTGTTTAAGACAATTAGGGGGGGGGGTGAAAATCTCATGGCCATGATATCTTCACCCGCGGGTGAAATATCATTGCTATGATATTTTCACCCCCCACCCTCCCCAGCAACTCTTTCAAATGTGCCACCATCATATTTGAAATAGTCATATTTCTCTCCCATACCATGAGATAGAAGCAATACAGCAACGTCATATTCCATGATATACAAGGAAAAAATCAAAAATCAAAAGCGACAAATTTTAAGATGAATGGTAGGTGCGGTGCAACTGTTAATTCTTTATATAATTAGTACAATTCCCCACTACTGCACACTCAGTCAATTGAAAGTTGTGCTATGTCAATGGATATGTTGTTTAAGACAATTAGGGGGGGGGTGAAAATCTCATGGCCATGATATCTTCACCCGCGGGTGAAAATATCATTGCTATGATATTTTTCACCCCCCCCCAGCAACTCTTTCAAATAGTCATATTTCTCTCCCATACCATGAGATAGAAGCAATACAGCAACGTCATATTCCATGATATACAAGGAAAAAATCAAAAATCAAAAGCGACAAATTTTAAGATGAATGTAGGTGCAACTGTTTAATTATATAATGAGTACAATTCCCCACTACTGCACACTCAGTCAATTGAAAGTTGTGCTATGCCAATGGATATGTTATTTAAGTTACAATTAGGGGGGGGGGTGAAAATCTCATGGCCATGATATCTTCACCCGCGGGTGAAAATATCATTGCTATGATATTTTCACAGCAATGCAATCTTTCAAATTTGCCACCATCATATTTGAAATAGTCATATTTCTCTCCCATACCATTAGCGGGGGAGGAACCTGTCATAGACACAAGAATCGTGCACTTCGTGACACCTTTTTTAAATTTGGCATGTTGTTAGGGCAGGCCATGAGGTTTTCAAAAACCACCGGCTACAAGTTGGCGGTCACCCCTGGTGACCTGTAGCTGCGAAATTCAAAATGGCCGCCAACGGACAACAAATGCACTATTTCGCGGCTTCTACTCATCGTATCTTCAAGTATAATACCATTTTTCTGGTGTTTTTCAGGATGGAGAATTCATTTCTGAAGTTTATTTCTGGTTTTAAGGTCATTTTAAATATCATAGAGGTCATATACATGTTATTGGGTGTTTCAAAATGTGCCATATTTACCCTATTTATTCGGACACTCTTTATTTTGGAACATCCCTATTATTTTGTCATATAAACTGTTTGCTAGAAGCTAGAAGTTAAATTAATGTTGAACAGTGCAGATCCTGATAAGACTGCATGAAATCGCAGTCTGAACTGGGTCTACACTGGTGCAGATCCTGACTGAGCGGAAGCGCAGGCTGATCTGGGTCTACACTGGTCGCATATGTTTATCTAAATGCTCCAATGACAGGTTGTATCCCAGGCGCCCAGTGTGTATGTATTACGCGATTGGGCAATTATCTTGCAACACCGCCATGGTTTTTGTCAAATACGAATGGTTAATTTATTAGCTACCACGATAATAATCCCATTTCTGTTTAATACTAATGTCTTTGAAAATGAGTGATAATCTTCTAGATTTGAGGAAGAAAACTGATTGGGCACTTTGTTGCTTTTGTCAGTCTGAAACAGCTAATAAGCTGATGCATCCATACAAACAAGCGTGTTACCACCAAGCCTATGACACTATTGAAAAAGACTTCACTAATTGTCTTGATAATAATGTGACGCTTCCACATGGTATGACACGGGAATGCCTTAAAGGAGAGGGTGAGGAATGTATTTCCAAGTCGCTTCTGAACAACAAGGCCGTGTAACATAAGACATGTGTGACAATACGAACGCACATCGTAGAGCGCAAATTGAAAAAAATGACACAGGGTGAGATGGAGGCTTCTTGCTCCACATTTAGCCCGAAAAAAACGCGGACAAGTTTTGATGCAAACTGTGATAGGAAACGGCCGCAGTGCGTTTATTGTCACTTGTACCAGGAGGACAACAGCGAGCCGATCAGCAGGGCGATGTCTGATGATAATAACATGAAGGCGATGGCAAAGGAAGCTCAAAACTGTCTATGCCCGGGTCAATGCTGCATTTGATGCTACCGCTGGTGATCTCTACTATCATAAGACGTGCTACCGCAAGCTTGAAAATGAAGCACGGGCAGCGAAGTTGTTAAAACAGTCAAAGGAGAATAAGACTCCAGCACTACCATATGGCCTCCTTGTTATGGCCGAGCTCGTTGCATTTATTCAATACAACGTAAGTGTGATGAAGCTAGCAGACCTTAGGAAGCTATATAGTCAGTGACTGCAGCAAGTTGGTTCTGAATGGCTTATGGTAGAAATACCCCCAACTCGATTCAAAGAACATTTACTGCTGAAGCTGGGTGGTGAATGGGAGGCCTTGACTAAAGGCAGAGATGTGTTGCTCTCAACTAAAACAAAAGCAGGTTCTTTATTGTCAGAATCTCTGATCCAGGAACTCTCTGAAGAAGAGGCAAAATTGATAGTTGAAGTTGGGCTTCTCTTGTGAAAGCACATACTTTCATCTCAAGCCCCTTTTATGGGATCATTCTCCCCTCAATGCTTGAGTGAGCCAGTACCCAATGCACTTTTGACTCTTCTGCGAGTCCAGTATCCAAAATACAGAAGACCACGAGACTATTAGTGCCAGAACTCGTGTGGCTTGCACTCTTTCTCAGCTGTTGATAAGTAATGCAGCAAAACGCACTACCAATGCACATAACCTCTATCAATCGCGTGACAGAGAAACACCGATGCCTCTATATATGGGCTTGAAGTTACATGCTCATGATCGTCTGAAAATACTTATCAGGGAGTTTCATCAACTGGTACTTACAGTTTCCTACGATCACATTATGGATGTACGAAGAAGATTCGCACGAGCAGTCTCAAAGAGGTTCAAAGAGGAGGGTGTTGTAGTACCAACTAACTGCAAACGCGGAGTTTTCTCAACAGCGACTACAGACAATATTGATGTTTCCGGCAGGACTGATATGCATGGTACATCCATCACTCTGATTGGTCATCTGAGTAAGGACAATATATACTCAACAAAACTAGAAACGTCCCTGTTTTATAGCCGGTGTAGCTCTGTCTATGTATGTACCACATGTTCAAAGTACATGTATTTTAAACCGTGGCGATGTTCAGAATACGATCGTGTAGAGTTTAGCCGATACACACGGTTTACATAGCGGCCAGTGACCGGAACGTTGATTTCCACTTTTTGCACGTGCACGCTATACTTGTCATCGATAAGGTGATTCAGTTCATGTCGTACCATTCATGCGATAGGGGCTATTCGGAAAATTAAAAAATTTTTTAAAACTTTTTTATTTTTCACCGTTTTCGATATGCCACGGCTTTCCGAAAACGAGCGAAATCAGGCAATTGGTATGCTTGCGGGTTGGATGGCCGCCAGGGCGGTCGCGCCTCGGTTTGGTTGCTGTCGGAAGACTATTGATCGTCTTTCAGCCCGGTACCAGCAGACTGGGGCTGTTCACGACCGGCAGCGACCTGGTAGGCCTCGTGTAACGACGGCTAGAGCCGATCGTTACATTACGTTGACGCACTTACGTCAACGTCGATTGGCAGCCACAGTCACTGCTAGGCGATACGGTGTCTCAGGGCAGACCATTCGCAACCGGTTACGTCGTAACGCCCAACCAATCCGGACACGCCGCCCGTACACTGGTCAGATAATGACCCAACGTCACCGTGCTGCCAGACTGTTATGGGCGCGACGTCATCTGAACTGGAGAAGGGCTGACTGGAACCGAGTTTTGTTCACCGATGAATCTCGGTTCACAGTTAGTCATGCTGACGGAAGATTACGGGTATACAGGCGTAAAAATGAAAGATTCACCGATTGTTGTATTGTTGAGAAGAACAGGTTTGGGGGAGGGAGCGTAATGGTCTGGGGTGGGATCATGGGAAACCGGAAGACAGATTTGGTTGTTGTACAGGGCAACATCAATGCACAACGTTATGTTGCAGATGTGCTAAATGCACATGCCTTACCATTTATCCGTCAGCATGGTCCTGGTGTGACATTGATGCACGACAATTCCCGCCCTCACGTAGCCAGGGTCACCACTCAATACTTACAGCAAAACAACGTCGACGTCATGCCATGGCCCGCGGTCTCCCCGGATCTCAATCCCATTGAGCACATATGGGATGAGCTGGGCCGCAAAGCACGAGCTAACCATCAGATTGACAATGTTCGCGATCTTACACGGGCGTTACAACGGGAATGGAGGAATTTGCCCAACGCACTAGTATTGCGTTACGTCACGTCGATGCGGCGTAGGATCATTGCATGCATTCATGCAAATGGTGGCCACACTCGGTACTAACGAGATTTACTGAATTTGCCACATTACTTATTGAAATTCCATCTCTAAACATTAAGTAACACATTTCTGAGTTTTTGTGATTTTTGATTTTGACCCCTACCGCCCTTGGCCGGTTATCTCTCGAATATTTAACAAGATATCCAAATGCAATTTATTGGCTTTGATACAGAAATGAACGAACTTGTTTTTCCATTTTGATTTTTAAAAGTAACCCTTTTGGTTTTTGATGAATCTTTCCTTAAACATGGAGGGACGTTTCTAGTTTTGCTCAGTATAGGTACCGATCCTCTACCGCTGACACTGGATGTTTCAGAAGACATTCCAATTGAACTAGCTGATGAATTTGTAGTCGTTCCTTTTGTTGAAGATCTTGGGGGATATATCAGTCTTGCATCTATCCAAGAAGGTGGTGGACGGGCAACTAGAACTGAGCATGTGGGTGTAGAAGAGGAAGCGTGGTTGACCCATGTATCGAGCATGAGCACGAAGGATAAGGTTGGCACAAGTGGCAGTTGGATGAGGTACCTGTCACATTCTGGGGCTTACAGAGTTGTGGGTTGGATTCGGAAGTGGAAAAGCGTACACAGATATCCCCATTCATGAAGTATTTTTGCAGCTTGGACCTGCTAAGTGTAAGGCACTACTATTCTTCCATGCATTTACAGGTTGCGACGTAACATCTAGCATGCTAGGCATTGGGAAGAAGACAGGATGGAATGCTTGGATGAACTTTACAAACGTAACTGAAACGATGATCACCTTAATCGAAAATCCAAAAGAGCTGGCAGATGATTCTCTCCAAATGCAATGCATTGAGCAACTTACAGTGCTCATGTACAGTAAGAACAGTTCCAGTGTTACTGTAAATGAAGCACGACGCCTTATGTTCACTCACAGTCTTAGATCTCTGGAGAGCATTCCACCTACGAAAGCAGCCTTGTACCAGCATGTCAAAAGAACTATTCTTGTGTCGGCTTTCGTTTGGCATCAAGCTTTGGAGAAACAATTCTGTCTGCCAGATCCTGCACAGTATGGTTGGGAATGGAGTGGACGCACCAAGACATGGGTACCGTATTGGACAGATTTGGGAGATGCTAGTGCTGCCTGCGCACTTATGATTCACTGCACCTGTGTCAAAGCTTGCAGAGGGAATTGTAAATGTTTTAAAGCTGGATTGAGGTGCACACCACTGTGCAAATGTCAAGGTGGTTGCTGCAACAACACTGAGTGATGGTATCTAGCAGGAAAATAGCTATGATGTCAGCGTGAGTCAGGATGACAATGTCATTGATACTAATAACCTTTCTACAGTTTCTGTTTAGTTATTTTTTTAATTATGCTATAATTGTGCATTACTGTTTCTTTCATTGTGAGAATGATTGTTGTAATTTGATTCAAACAAATTTAGAAGTAGTGTTGGTAGGCTTTTATCATATAATTATGTTGCTAGTTCAAGGAATATCATACATGTATCAAGACTTTTCGTTAATTTATGTTCGTCAAATAAAGGTAACGTATGAGCATTATATGAGGTATTTTCAAAAAGACTAACTGTTTTGTCATGCTTAGCCCTATATGGCATAGTATTTTTGATATTCCTAATCTACCAATAGGTACGACTTTTTTTAGCACATTTTTCTGTGTTAAATTGTATTCAATTTCCAAAATTTCAGACATGATACTTTTTAATTTGTGCAATATTAATAATTAGCACAATATCGTCATGCATACCCAATCGTTTAGGTTTGAATATCATAATGTTACTTTTGCTTATATTTAAAGTGAGTGAGTGAGTGAATAGGGTTTAACGTCCGCTTTTCTGACATAGAGGTACAAGCCTCAGGGAGTCTACACGCAGACGGGTCAACGGGGTCGAGTCCCATATCCACCTGTCCAAGGGGGGTAAATCCCAACTTCAGAACTCAATATTTACAATCAAAATATATATTCAGTCCTGAAATTAGAACAACCTGATCTGGTGCCAGGCCCTCGCCACACCAGCATCATTTATCCCATCCCCTAAAAGTAATAGGATTAGCGCTAATCTTACTTTTATATATGGGGCATAGCCCGACTCAACTCTTACATACAAGAAAGCCAAAAATGTACATGAGGGCCAAATCCGGTATAGTGGGTTCCGGAAAGTATGAACCCAATCGTTAAGCCAGTTTAGTCGCCTTTTACGACAAGCAATGGCTACTGCAGCACTATTCTCAGGATCAGTTGATCCCGCCCCGGTGCCTGCACGGGGCAATTATATTTAAAGACAGTTCTGTGTTCTGTTTTCATTTGTATGTTCATATTCATTGAATTCACATATTAAGATAAATGACACTTAAACCAGGTTTATTTCACGTAATTTACACTAATTATGGCTCTATGACCCTTAAATTAACATTAAAACCAAAATAGACTAGATAAATTAATTCCTCATACTCAAAAACATCAGAAAAGTGGTATTATACTTGAAGATACGATCAGTAGAAGCCGAGAAATGGTGCATATCGTGTCCGTCGGCGGCCATTTTGAATTTCACAGCTACAGGTCACCAAAGGTGAGCGCCAACTTGTAGCCGGTGGTTTTTGAAAACCTCATGGCCTGCCCTAACACCATGCCAAATTTGAAAAAGGTGTCACGAAGTGCACGATTCTGACAGGTTCCTCCCCCGCTACATGAGATAGAAGCAATACAGCAACGTCATATTCCATGATATACAAGGAAAAAATCAAAAATCAAAAGCGACAAATTTTAAGATGAATGGTAGGTGCAACTGTTAATTCTTTATATAATGAGTACAATTCCCCACTACTGCACACTACTGCACACCATTGCTATGTCAATGGATATGTTGTTTAAGACAATTGAGGGGGGGGGGGGTGAAAATCTCATGGCCATGATATCTTCACCCGCGGGTGAAAATATCATTGCTATGATATTTTCACCCCCCCCCCCCTCCCCCCCCCCCCAGCAACTCTTTCAAATTTGCCACCATCATATTTGAAATAGTCATATTTCTCTCCCATACCATGAGATAGAAGCAATACAGCAACGTCATATTCCATGATATACAAGGAAAAAAATCAATGTGCTATGTCAATGGATATGTTGTTTAAGAGAGTTGGGGGGGGGGGGGTGTGAAACTCTCATGGCCATGATATCTTCACCCGCGGGTGAAAATATCATGGCCATGAGATTTTCACCCCCCCCCCCTAATTGTCTTAAACAACATATCCATTGACATAGCATAGGAAAAAATCAAAAATAAAAAGCGACAAATTTTAAGGTGAATGGTAGGTGCAACTATTAATTCTTTATATAATGAGTACAATTCCCCACTACTGCACACTCAGTCAATTGAAAAGGTTGTTGCTATGTCAATGGATATGTTGTTTAAGACAATTAGGGGGGGGGGGGGGTGAAAATCTCATGGCCATGATATCTTTCACCCGCGGGTGAAAATATCATGACCATGAGATTTTCACCCCCCCCCCCCCCTGCAACTCTTTTTTGCAATTTTGTCACCACCATATATAAACTAGATGGCCGCGGCCTGCATGTCGCGCCTTGTGGCGAGGCATGGACACTAAAAAAAGAGATATAGTATAACGAAAAACTTTAACCAAAATACTTAACCAAAAAACAAACCAAAAAGTTTAACCGGACACACGTACGTACGCCAAAGTGCCGACTATATCACGCTTTCCGCAAGCGGGCGCGACAAAAACATTAACCAAAAACTTCAAAGTAATTTGACCTTGACATTGGGCACAGGGGCCGCACGGGAGGAGGGTAGAATGAAAATATAGATGATGATAAACACCCATGTGAAGTTTCAAGGTAATGGGCAAAGCAGTTGCAGAGATATAGTAAAACGAAAAACTTTAACCAAAAAACTTACACCAAAAAACTTAACCAAAAAACTTAACCAAAAACTTCAAAGTAATTTGACCTTGACATTGGGCACAGGGGAAAAACTTTAACCAAAAAACTTAACAAAAAAACTTAACCAAACAACTTAACCTAAAACTTCAAAGTAATTTGACCTTGACATTGGGCACAGGGGCCGCACGGGAGGGGGGTAGAATGAAAATATAGATGATGATAAACACCCATGTGAAGTTTGAAGGTAATGGGCAAAGCAGTTGCAGAGATATAGTATAACGAAAAAACTTTAACCAAGAAACTTAACCAAAAACTTTAACCAAAAAACTTAACCAAAAAAGTTAACCATAAACTTTAACCAAAGAACTTAACCAAAAACTTCAAAGTAATTTGACCTTGACATTGGGCACAGGGGCCGTACAGGAGGGGGTAGAATGAAAATATAGATGATGATAAACACCCATATGAAGTTTCAAGGTAATGGGCAAAGCAGTTGCAGAGATGTAGTATAACGAAAAACATTAACCAAAAAACTTATGCAAAAAACTTAACCAAAAATTTTAACCAAAAAACTTAACCAAAAACTTCAAAGTAATTTGACCTTGACATTGGGCACAGGGGCCGCACGGGAGGGGGGTAGAATGAAAATATAGATGATGATAAACACCCATGTGAAGTTTCAAGGTAATGGGCAAAGCAGTTGCAGAGATATAGTATAACGAAAAACTTTAACCAAAAACTTTAACCAAAAAACTTAACCAAAAAACTTAACCAAAAAACTTAACCAAAAACTTTAACCAAAGAATTTAACCAAAAACTTTAACCAAAGAACTTAACCAAAAACTTTAACCAAAAAACTTAACCTTACAGCTTAACCAAAAACTTTAACCGGACACACGTACGTACGTACGTACGAACGTACGTAAGTACGTACGTACGCCAAACGGCCGACTATATCGCGCTTTCCGCAAGCGGGCGCGACAAAAACTTAACCAAAAAACTTAACCAAGAACTTTAACCAAAAAACTTAACCAAAAACCTCAAAGTAATTTGACCTTGACATTGGGCACAGGGGCAGCACGGGATGGGGTAGAATGAAAATATAGATGATGATAAACACCCATGTGAAGTTTCAAGGTAATGGGCAAAGCAGTTGCAGAGATATAGTATAACGAAAAACTTTAACCGAAAACTTTAACCAAAAAACTTAACCAAAAACTTTAACTTTAACCGGACACACGTACGTACGTACGTACGTACGCCAAACGGCCGACTATATCGCGCTTTCCGCAAGCGGGCGCGACAAAAACCAAAAACTTCAAAGTAATTTGACCTTGACATTGGGCACAGGGGCCGCACGGAAGGGGGGTAGAATGAAAATATAGATGATGATAAACACCCATGTGAAGTTTCATGGTAATGGGCAAAGCAGTTGCAGAGATATAGTACAACGAAAAACTTTAACCGAAAACTTTAACCAAAAAACTTAACCAAAAACTTTAACCAAAAAACTTAACCAAAAACTTCAAAGTAATTTGACCTTGACATTGGGCACAGGGGCAGCACGGGAGGGGGGTAGAATGAAAATATAGATGATGATAAACACCCATGTGAAGTTTCAAGGTAGTGGGCAAAGCAGTTGCAGAGATATAGTATAACGAAAAACTTTAACCAAAAAACTTAACCAAAAACCTTAACCAAAATCTTTAACCAAAAGACTTAACCAAAAACTTTAACCAAAGAACTTAACCAAAAACTTCAAAGTAATTTGACCTTGACATTGGGCACAGGGGCCGTACAGGAGGGGGTAGAATGAAAATATAGATGATGATAAACACCCATATGAAGTTTCAAGGTAATGGGCAAAGCAGTTGCAGAGATGTAGTATAACGAAAAACATTAACCAAAAAACTTATGCAAAAAACTTAACCAAAAATTTTAACCAAAAAACTTAACCAAAAACTTCAAAGTAATTTGACCTTGACATTGGGCACAGGGGAAAGGGTTAAAATGCAAATGTGGCAACAAAACTAAGGCACTTGAATGCGTTATCCCCCTTCTTAAACTTCAATTATGAAATTCATTTGACCTTGCGCTTAAGATCATGTATGTATGCTGTAGTAAATGTATATATTGATGATGATTGACGACACATTTATCACATGAAAGTGATACGACACACACAGGATCCCCCCCCCCCCCGTTAAAGTTTCCGGACGGACTGACAGGACGGACGAACAAGGGTAACACTAAATAAATGCCCCCTCCACTATCGAGGTGGGGCATAAAAACATGTTTGCCTTACGAACAAGGTGAACATTATTATCCCCTCGACGATAGGCAAGAGGGATATAGTGTTAGTCCATGTACGTACGTACGTTCATACGTTAGTAACACCTTTCATTTTTCAATTTTTCGCTTCACCGATTTTGATAATATTTGGATGCAGCTTTGTTTTGCATATGACCCACGTCCGACCGCCCAATGTCAAGGTCACTGAGGACTTATGTTCACCTTCTTTGTAAGGTAAAAATGTTACAAAAATAATTCTTTTTTCAACAACTCATGAACTCCTTCATCGATTTTAATAATATTTGGCCACAACAGAGCCTCGTTTCTTATGTAATCCGTAAACTTGCCTAATAATATAATAAATAATCACTCGTGTAAGAGTCTCTATGTAGAAGACAAACGTCATATTTATATAGCTATATGGACAAATGCAATACGTGTGCCCAAATACAGCTCTTATCTGTGCCCCCGCATGTAATGTTAGACAAGAAACAGGAAGTAAAGTAATACTGAAACTAAGACCTGGTTGATCTATATATGGCACACCATGTGACAACTGGGCTTGTTTACTTCCACAGGTGGATATACAGCATAGCAGGGAGGGTAAAATGGGTTAACCATTTCTACCCTAAATAACTGGAATGGACTGTGATATGTTAATTTTGCAACCAATCCAATCATAACAAAATGATTTTCAGACCAGTCCATTTATGAAAAGGGGTGTTTTTGTTCTCAAAAATATGAAAATTACTTGCAAAAGTGCAGATCCAGATGTGACGAGCCGGGTCATCTTTTTTTTTTAGCTTATTTTTTTGTTCCACTTATTAATGCTTTTAGGTATATTTAATGTATTTATAGACCTTGGTCCGTTACTTCAACCTGTGATTCAAAACCTGTACTACCACAATGAGGTAATACAATACCGGGAATTTTTGTTGTCATTCCTTGGATAAGCCATTTATGTACACAATGACGGCTCAGTTTGCAGATTGGAGCATGCGATGGGTAATTTACGATCGGGGTTCATCCTTACTGGAATCCCAACCGGTAACCGGTTTGGCCGTCACGTATGTCGTTGGAATTCATGCATGTGACAATTGAATTTGGTTATACCCGTTATGTGAGTATTACGATTATTCATAATCCTATTACTTTTAAGGAAGGTGCCAAGTGACTTTGGTGTGGTATGGAACTGGCACCAGCAGCCTATTTCACCAACATTGCAAAGTATACTTTTCTGGCAAAGTATACTTTGTGGGAGAAATTTTCAATTTAAGGATACATTTATTAATTTTTATTATACTGAATTTATTACATTATCACAGCCATTTTGGCTGTGATAATGTAATAAATTGAATATAATAATTCTGCATACTTTTAATTATCAAATATATGCAGTCGTTAGTTCTATATGAAATAAAGCATTTCAGGAAAAATATGTTGGTGAAATCAGCTACAGGTCAGGTTATCCCCAATGCCGGAGGTTAAATACGGGATCGAACCCGTTGGCCCGGTCTTAAATGACCTTAGCTGTTGATAGGCCATTAAACACCAATACATCAATCAATCAGTTTTAATTACTGTGTCTGTTTAATAGGCGACCCCATTCTGTTTTTATCAGCACATGATTGTACATGTTATATGACAAATTTCGATTCACGTGAGTCAAGATATACGCGGTGTATTACTGAAAGTGAAAATGCACCCAGTAAAGGAAGTCTATTCGTGGCACCAGCATCCCATTTCACCAACATTGCAAAGTATACTTATCTAGCAAAGTATTCTTTGAGGGAGAAATTTTCAATTTAAGGATAAATTTATTAATTTTTATTATACTGAATTTATTACATTATCACAGCCAAAATGGCTGTGATAATGTAATAAATTCAGTATAATAATTCTGCATACTTTTAATCATCACATATATGCAGTCGTTAGTTCTGTATGAAATAATGCATTTCCGGAAAAATAAATGATTACTCCCTCAAAGTATATTTTGCTAGAAAAGTATACTTTGCAATGTTGGTGAAATAGGCTACTGATCACCCATGTTAATAACATAGAGGATATTCCATCGTACATTTTGAATAGCGGGAAATAATACACGAGTGTGCGTCGGCTTCCGCGTAAGCAACAAATGAGCGTAGCGAACGAGTTGTTTGCACGGACGCCGACGGACACGAGTGTATTATTTCCGCTATTCAAACATGTACGATGGAATATCCTATTTATTACACTTCCACGGTGGATATATATGCACATTTAGTTTATTTTTGAGATTATAATCAATGAATTGAGATGTGCGCATGAATAGTTATACAATGACGTGTTTTCCCGTGTTTTCCCGCGTTTTCACGTTACGTTGTGTGAAGTCAAATGTCTTCACGGTGTATTATTTGTAAGGAGTTGATTACGGGTTTTCTCCGACAGCGAAACCCGTGCAAATAATTTTCAAGAGTGTAATAAATGTCAATATGTAATAGTTATAGTCCACAAATTGAATTTTTAATAAATTAGTTTATTAAAACTTCAATATGTGAGCTATAACTTACTTATTGGTACCCCACCCTCTTCGCGTGTACATGTCTGTAGCAATGCAAGTTCCGCCCATACGCGCTTTCGATTTGTAAAACATTTAGACTGTAATAGCTGGATACTTCATTATTGGTATGTGGCTTCCATATGGTGTGCAGATATGCAAAGTGAATTTCCATTTATAATTGTATCCCCACATATGAATTGTCCCCACTTTCTGACTTAATCATTTGGAAAAAGTGGGTATATTATAACGGCACTCATCGACTTTCTCTATTTTTTTTTTAATTATTCCATTACTTGAAATGCATTTTTTTCAAAGTCTTGAAAACTGGTACGGACTTTTTAACTATGTATTCCATTAATCAGAAAAGGGGTGTTTTTCTCCAAAATCTGAAAAAAATATCTACAAAAAGTGCAGATCCTGATAAGACGGCTTGGTACGGATTATCTGTATATACGGTACACGTACTGTTAGCAAACATTGATACAGCGGTCTGTAGTGTTGAAAGGGTTAATTATTGGAAATTGTATAAAGTAATAACCCATCACCCCTAACTGTTGGACACTGGCTGTTCTTGGACATGCCATTATTAAAACAGAATGAAAATGCATATTCTTAAAAAATCTGAAAAATACTGACGAAGATCCTGTAACATAATGGGCGAAACTTATCTGGATCTAGTGTTTGCAAATATACCGGTAGCCTTCAGGTATTAGTATGTCAAGTTGAAAGCTTTAAAATTTAGAATGTACAATGTATAATTAATTATGAATAAGGTCAAGTAACAATACAAATGTATGTTTTTAATTTATTAACACACATAATAAGTATAATGACAGTTGCAGGCGCGGATCCAGGATTTCGGGTTGGGGGGGGGGGCGGTAACTATTTTGCAATACTTGACTATATTATCGAACGAGCTAAGCTTGTTCGATAATATAGTCAAGTATTAGCTAAGCTTGTTCGATAATATAGTCAAGTATTGCAAAATAGTCGACCGAGCAGAGCTCAGGATAGCGCTAGGGGGGTCCTGGGGCATTCCCCCCAACTATAATGTATTTACTTGTTGACATGCCAATAAACGCAAACACACACACAATCACATCTTGTCAACAATTACTAAGGTAATAACCAATTAGTGAATCCAGACCAGCCTACACCTACATGTCGACCGGTCTGCCTACATGTCGACGGGTCTGTATCAACAATACTCACATATTGAATCTAACCTAACGTCTATAGAAATCTAAACCATATATTACCAATACGTACCATATCGATCATCTGCTACTTGTTTTCAATACAGTAGTTACTATGTACAGTCGAACCTGTGCTAAAGACCACCTCTGAATAGCAATCACCTGGCTGTAAAGGCCACAATTTCGTTGTCCAAATCGCACAATTACTATATAAATGACACTGCGAATAAAGACCACCTGTGAACAAAGGCCAGATTTTTCACTTCCCATGACTGGCCTTTATACACAGGTTTGACTGTATATATATTACATTGCACATGCTAGCATGTTTGAATAGAGAGGGTGGATAGTCTATGTATGGAGACGGTCCTCGTTCACTGTTACAACATGGTGTCAGTGTGTAGTAACGATAATTATATTCATCTTTAAAAGTAATTCACTAACTAAACTGTTTACACACAGATTCAGATCTCTGTTAATACTGTTTAGCTCGTGGCATTCATAAATATATTTCACAATGATAAATACATTATTTCTGAACATCACTCTACTGAATGTATATGACAAATACTGTACAGTATGTGAATACATGTGTTCATAGCACATAAGAATCTCCTATTGATAATGTTTGTGATACTGTCGTCTGCTGTTATTCGTCCATTATATATTGATGCAACACAACTGGTGCAGGCCGCGCATGTCAGCTATCCAATATCAGGATGGTTCGCATGGGTAGCCAATACACACAGTCATCATAATGGGTAAGTGGGCGAAGGACAGCAGAAAACAATAGCTTGGATAACATGCAATACTAAAGTTCCATAATAGTGTAACCATTACTAAGTTACAATTACATGTACAGTGCAACCTCTCTACAACAGCCACCCATGGGAAGAGGCAAAATTGGCTGTTATAGAGAGGTGGCTGTTGTAGGGAGGTTAATGCTGAATACAATTTTATCGTCTGATGTTTATTTATTTTCTTCAATAATTGTCAATAAAAACATGTTTTGACAGCATTTTAGAATCATTTCCAATGGAAATGATTCTCAAATGCTGTCAAAACATGTTTTTATTGAGAAAGAAGGCAAAATCAACATCAAACGACAATGTTCATGCTCAGCAGTGTAAGGGTTAGATATAGATGAAATCATCCATTTGGGATATAAAATAGCGGCTGTTACAGAGAGGTGGCTGTTGTAGAGAGGTGGCCGTTCGGGGAGGTTCGACTGTATATTATTGTCTTGCCTTGAATCTTGTTATAAAAAAGTGTAAATAAACGGATTGATCAATGACAAAAAAGCTATACACCAAGTCATCATAAGCCATCATGAGCCTGTGCATCCGCAGTCGGATCATGATCTGCACTGTTCGCCGTTCCATCAATGAAACATCTGTTATGATTCTAGCAAACCAAATAAATCACTATCAGGCTGCTGGTACATGTATGTGCCAGCGGATCAGGAGCTACATGTCTGGGGGCCATTTCACTAAACTTTGTAAGTGCAAAATTATGATAGTCTCTAAATTTCATATTAACAATGTTTTCTTGTAAACAATTATTGGGTTTACATTTATTGAGCATAGGCTGCTCAATAAATGTAACTCCATCAATTGAAATTTCCAGACGATCCTAAATTTGCACTTACAAACATTTTAGTTGTACCAAGTTTAGTGAAACGGGCCCCAGTTTAACGAAACTTGCCCACATTTTACAGCTAAATAAACAATGCAAAAACAAGACTTTTTTTCGATAATATTAAATTATAGCAAAATGTAAGAATGAGCCTTCTTTTTATTTCGTAAAGTTTGGTCAAATATTATATATTACGAAAAATGATTTCTCTATGGGAATTTAACATGGGAGAAAAAAAGAGGTGGAGAACCTGGAGGAGTCGAAAAACAAAAACAAAATGGAAATTGGATCTGAAACTTGGCTGGAAATTATATCATTAAGAAAACAAAAGTAAAATTTTCACTATTTCTAAAATTAGAAAAATTCACAGAGTGAATATATCTATGAGGATTTAATATGGGGAAATTGTTTTTTCGCAATAAAATCAATATTGGACCAAATTTCACAAAATAAATAGGCGGCTCATTATTAAACTTTGCTATAATTTAATAATATCGAAAAAATATATTGTTTGTGAAACAGACAATAGTGACAAATTCCATAAGCCCAATTTCTCCAGTCGCAGCCACAGATATATTCCAATTACAGAGCATGGGATCACGTTGTTATAGTTACCAACAGACGTGATGTATGAAACAAATCTCATTTTACTTTAAAATCTTCATAGCAAACAGATTGATTTTGCTGTTATATGGCGCATCAAGTGTGCTAATTTACATGTTTCATGGTCACACTAAATGCAAGGGTGGTCACTATTAGTGACCACCCTTACATTTAGTGTGACCATGAAACAGGACTCACTAATGTGGGAGGATATCGGAGTACCCGGAGGAAACCAATTGTCTGATCTGGCCAGCACCATACCATTTCACATACTACCCTGGCTGAGGATATTTGTATGTAGAGATGCAATGACTCAACACTCACTTACAGTGTATTTAACCCATTAAAGACGGGATACAAATATAGTAGTACATGTATGAAACTTTTATGAGAAAAATCCATATTTACTTTATGTCATCTTGAAAGTACAATACAAGGTTCAAATGAGTGGTCATGGAGAAATAAACAATATAATGAGATTTCTTTTTACAAAAAAATGATCATATCCTGATACTGAAATGTTTGTTTGTTTTTTAGTGTTTAACGGCCTATCAACAGCTAAGGTAATGTAAGGCCGGGCAAACGGGTTCGATCTCATTTTAACCTGCTGCATTGGGGGGAAAATCCCAAAATCAGAACGGAATATTTACATCGAGAACAAATATATTCAGCCCTGAATAACCTGACCTGGTGCCAGGTCCATACCACACCAAAGTCACTTGGCCCCTTCCCGTAAAATAGGATTACGAATATCGTAATACTCACATAAAGGGTATAACCAGATTCAATTGTCACATACAAAATGCCAAAGACGTATGTGAGGGTCAAACCAGGTCTCCAGTCGGGATTCCGGTAAGGATGAACCCCGATCGTTAAATTATACTGAAATGGGTTAATGGGGTTAACCCGTAAAATCTGATAACCAACTACTGTTCTGCTCTGTTTTTCATCTTTAACCCTTACAAAGCTGAATTAAAATTATGGAAATAATTCGAAAGCGCTGTGAAACGTGATTTTATTGAGAAAGAAAACAGACATATAAAACAACAGCAAACGACAATTTATGTTTCCCACATTCTGAGGGTTAATTAAAGACAATTCTTGGTGCATATGAGAATTGTCTCCATTGGCCCGCAATTCTGGCGATCTGGATATACACAATCCATAAGCCCCATTTCTGCAGTCACAGCCACAAATGGGAATATACAAATAAAATTGGTCATCATCTTCATGACCGGTTCAGACCAGCCTGCGTATCTGTGATCATGATAATTATGGTAGTCAGAAATTTTAATAAATATTCCATAAACATACATGATCATTGAGTAAAATATGTACCCACTACAATATATCTACAACATATATATAGACATGTGGCATATTGAAAAATCACATGAATTTTATTATTTATGTAATGTACATGTGACACGTCACAATAAAGAGGGGCTTAATTTACTTCTTAATCAGCACTACCAGGGCCGGTGATCATAAAACATTTCTGTACTCAAAATCAGGCAGTTTGATTTGCCGCAACTCGACTCAACTCAAAATCTCAGCTCAGCCTCAACCAATCAAACTACTTGCTTGTCTGACGCTATACTGGTCATAAGGTCCCTTTGTTATGGCAGGTCACAAATACATGCCACGTGGTGAGTTAGATTGCATGGCCGTCACCCTTTCAACACTACAGACCAGTATAGTGGTATTGGCAAATAGTGTAGATCCTGATGAGCCGGCTCGTGACGAGCCGTCTCATCAGGATCTGCACTTTTTGCAAGTAATTTTCCTATTTTTTTTAGAATAAAACACCTCATTTTCATAAATGGACTAGTCTGTAGATCCTTCTGTGATGGTTGGATAGGTTGCAAAATTAACATATCAAAATCCATTCCAAATACTTAATAGGGATGAAAGGGTTAAAAGTTAAAATAAGTTATAAAATACTTCAAAATAGAATAGAATTATTAGCCTATTATTTAACTTCATTAGTAATGATAAACAAACAGTTGGTTCTGTGTTGCATGCCATACAACTTATGAACTTAATGGTCCGAGTTCCCATGATACGTTTCAAAAATATTATGTTACTACACGTACTAGGCATTTTTCAATTTGTAAACGCGAGTCATTTACAGCATCTGTAATAACACAACAGTATGATGTATACATATAAACTACATATCTACCACGAAAAGTCTGAGTACCACGAAAATAATACTACAACTATACAGTAGATTTATACATATGTACATTTATCCCGTCAACACTGCGTATGTGCCGTGAAACATTTTTGATATCCTTCAATACGACCTAATCACTGCGTATGAATATGTGCGGTGGCTGGGGTTATTTATTTTGCATTTTAAAGCTATTTGTAAGTGTTGACAGGATACAGAGAATAGCAGGCTAGTGTCTTTTGATATCAAGTTTATCAGGCAAGGCTAGGAAACGAGTAGGAATTCCTCGGCTTGCCGAGGAATTCCTACCGTTTTCGAGCCGAGCCTGATAAACTTGATATCAAAATACACTAGTCTGGTATTCTATTTATCAGGTAACGTTTTATGCTCGAAAATGACCACAGATGACGTCGTTATCTATGGACAGAACACGGACTTGTTTACGTTGCATCATTACACTGACGTCATTCGGTAACGTCACGTGACGTCATCCGACTAGTGGAACGTCAGTTTTCACTTCGTTGTAACCCGGATGTTGATATCAGGACAATGCCTGATACAACAATATGTTATCAGTCAGTACGTATTCGGTCAATACAGGGCAGGTTACCTGATAAAAATAGAATAGTAGGTTAGTGCCGTGAATGGAAAAAAATATCTGGCGCGGCATGGAAACGGGATGTACTCGGCAGAGCCTCGCCCATCCCGTTTCCTAAGCTTTGCCAGACATTTTTTCCCATTCATGGCACTAACCTACTATTCTCTCTATATACACATAACGTGAATTGTTTCATGACTGGACAATGTAGCTGAGTTGTCTTAATACGCTTATAAGTCGTCTTAACTATAGGGTTAACCGCATTGTAATTTTCAAATTTGCGGCGTATATCAGAAAATGATAGGTCGGAAAATCTGTTTAATAGCGACGCGCTACCACAAATTTCAAAATTACAATGTGGTTAACCTATTTCTAATTACTACTGGCGTAGGAATACATATTGAAATAATTTGCGACCGTTCATCAACAATGATATACCTGTAATGTATGACCATCAACCAATCAGATTACGTGATATTTATAGAGTGCATTAGAATACATAATAATCACTTCAAGACAATTTATGAACAGGTCAACATGGTTATTAAACAAAAAATCACAAGAAATCAGTAACACTTATGGATGTGCCAACAAAAACAAAAACATTTACCACCATTTTCTGTATCAATGACCTTCAGCACAGGGACCATATGGGTGGGCTAAATAATGATGGATGATTATACATAAGCATATGAAGTTTCAAGCCAATCAGACTTACAGTAACAGAGACTTAACGCAAATCTCGGACAGACAGCCATACAGACGGACAGGTGAACAGGCTGGCAACTATATGTACACTAATTAATGTTTGGGTATTGGTGCGATGCTGGTATTGAAGTTGCTGCAGTGTTACTGTAGCCTATTTCACTAACATTGCAAAGCATACTTATCTAGCAAAGTATACTTTGAGGGAGAAATTTTCAATTTTAGGATAAATTTATTAATTTTTATTATACTGAATTTACTACATTATCACAGCCATTTTGGCTGTGATAATGTAATAAATTCAGTATAATAATTCTGCATAAATATATGCAGTCGTTAGTTCCATATGAAATAACGCATTTCGGGAAAAATAAATGATTACTCCCTCAAAGTATACTTTGCTAGATAAGTAAACTTTGCAATTTTGATGAATTCGGCTACTGGTACGGTTTGGTGCAGGTATCAGACCCATGTGTACATTGATTTGATTGATTTATTGGTGTTTAATGGCCTATCAACAGCTACGGTCATTTAAGGCCGGGTCAACGGGTTCAATCCATATTTAATCTGACGTATTGGGGACAAAATCCCAAAATCAGAATGGAATATTTACATAGAAAACTAGATTTATCAGTAAGCGAGGCTTATGGAATACCCCCCGCGTGGGCCCATGTGCCGCTAAATATGGATGGAAATAGAAGTTATAACATATTTCTCTGATGTTAAGTTTTGTAAAGAGACTAAGCATTTGACCTTGACCTTGGGATCAGCGGCGGATTGGACGGTCATGGATTTGGCACAGCATGGTAGTAGAGCCTTACAGGAATGCATGTGTGAAATATTAAGCATTTCAGATGAAGGAAATAGAAGTTATAACATTTCTCTGATGTTAAGTTTAGTGACAGACGGACAGACGCACACACGGACGGACAGACAACCTGACTCCAGTATACCCACCCCCCCCCCCAACTCGTTGTGGGGGTATAAATATATATTGCATGAACATGTTTAATTAGGTTCACATTATAAATTTAGAACTCAGCCATTGATTAATATGGTTAGAGAAACTCTCATGTACTTAACAAAACCGGAAACAGATTTCCGTTTCAAGTGACATTATGAAACTGGTCAGCCACTTGACCCACCTCTACTTATTTGAGATCCCCTACATACAAATCAAGTACATGTAATAGTTTATATTTCACAGGGCTCCAAATAAGGAATTAGTAATTGAGTATTGTCACTCCATCATTTCTGAAGCAATTGGGTAAAATAAAATCACACTACTGTTTAATACCAAGATGTGTTTTCATGGAAAATAAGATTTTTTATTGTTTATTGTTTTCTGCAGCATGATAAAGGTATCACAAAATGTTTACTGCTTTTTGATACTCGCTACTTCTGTTTGTTTTTGTTTGATTTTTAGTGTTTAACAGCCTATCAACAGCTAAGGTCATGTAAGGCTGGGCAAACGGGTTCGATCCCATTTTAACCTGCTGCATTGGGGGGAAAATACCAAAATCAGAACGGAATATTTACATCGAAATTAGAATAACCCGACCTGGTGCCAGGTCCATACCACACCAAAGTCACTTGGCCCCTTCCCCTAAAATAGGATTACGAATATCGTAATACTCACATAAGGGGTATAACCAGATTCAACTGTCACATACAAAATGCCAAAGACGTATGTGAGGGTCAAACCAGGTCTCCAGTCGGGATTCCAGTAAGGATGAACCCCGATCGTTAAATTACCCATCGCGTGCTCCCACCTACCACCCACTCGTTACTTCTGATTTCTATTGGATTTTTGGCAATTTTAATTGGACATTTAAGCAAATACGCAGCTTAACTGGAGCTCTGTTTCATATATTGAATGCTTAAGAAAATAATTTCAAGTGAGCACTAGCGAAAGTAGAAATTAGTTTCTAAAAAATTCAAAATGTGAACTGTTAACCATTCTATTTTTCGGTCGCACCTTAACATACACAAGTACACACAATGTAGTTTTGAGAGTAGCTTTACCCATATATGGGGTTCTGAATAATGATAATAATGCGACACGAGTCAAAAATCCCATAAGACCCATTTCTCCAGTCATAGTCACATATTCGACGTGGGAATAAATACATACAATATATATGTACACGATACAAATTTGATAAAAAATGTATGATCTCGGTATATATATACATAACAGAATTGTAATTCATGGACATATGTACAATAATTAACATATTAAATGAAAAATAAATACCAATAATGGCGTTTATCCGATTACCATGGTGACCCACACAATCAATGGATACCGCCTTGGCTCCAGATAAGGAATTAGTAATTGAGTATTTTCACTCAACAGACATTTCAGGCCATCTAGGTCTAAAAAGATTCAGGGGGAGCATGCCCCCGGACCCCCCTAGCGTACTCGCTCCACTACGTGGGGCTCGCCCCCGACGCACACCCCAATAGAAAATCCTGCGTACGGGCCTGCAAATCATAGTAAACGTATGTATAAAGTTTGATGACTGTAGCTGACAAGGTGTTGAAGTAATGACCGTAACACGAAACGTAACACGAAAACTTAACATTGAATATATTAACAAATCAAGTTTGACCTTGACCGTGAAGACCCTTGGGCCCGCCAATATTTTTTTTAATAGTCCTATATTCATGTACATATCATAGTAAACGTATGTATAAAGTTTGATGACTGTAGCTAACAAGGTGTTGAAGTAATAATGACCGTAACATTGAATGATGACGCCGCCGCCGACGACTCCGGAAAAGCAAAACCTATGTCTCGCTTTCTGCTTCGCAGGCGAGACAAAAATTGCTACCCAGCTCCATACATTTCGCGAGGGTAGCAATTTAACCCAATCTCTTTAATGTAACACATGGTATAAAAACATGGTCTGACAGCACTTCAGAATCATTTCCAATGGAAATGATTCTAAAGTGCTGTCAAACCATGTTGTAAATTATTCTAAAGTGTTGTCAAAGCATGTTTTTGATGATAAAATTGAAAATAGAAAATAAACAGCAAACAACAAAAAATGCAGAAAGCGGTGTAAGGGTTAATGAGAACATATGACTTCTATTTACATTATATCGCAATATTTAGTTTAAACAATATTTATTTCAAGTTGTGGCAAGTGATATATATATACATACAATTGAGAACAGGATTAGAAAACAAGCTTTTACACTTATGTGAATTCTTCTCCTGCAGAAGATCAGTTTTACAATATGGCTAAGGAACAAGTTGGTGAAATAAGGTAACATTGTATGAACAAACCAAAAAAGAAATGTGTATATCAAAATGAATGCGTCGTACCATGATGGAAGCGTATGTGGTGTTTGAACGCCTCACTTATGCTGGACAGTACCGATCAGAAGGGACTTAGCTAAAACGCAGACCGCTATATTTGTATTTCATGGATAGGTATACAATACAGTGTGATCACCAGCCAGTGTCTCACCCATGAAGGACCCGGACGGTCACAAACGTCAAGAACAGAATATACACGTTACGGAGCCTTATGGGGAAAATACTCGCACTGATACAGGTGTAAATCTGATCACCAGCCTATATAATTTCACCCAATATTATATTTTTCACATTTTATCTTAATTATCTCTTAACCAATCTGGTTTTGCCCCTGAAACAGTCCCTGAAACTGTTTGGCCTTCAATTGTCTCTGTACCTCACGTATCTCACGATAACAGGCATTGCAGTAACCCGCATTAGACGAGTTTCCATACATACTACACCCATTTACTGTGTTATTTTTACACAAGTCTGTGCTTTTTCTACTGGTCTCAAGCTTAGAGTATGCAACAGTGAATGGGTCGGATTTTGGAATATGTATACCTTCAGACGGTATTCCTGTGCCTGTGCTTTCCTTCCTTCCAAGGCCTGGCAGTTTCTTATCGGCATAACGATTCTGTTCGGCTGACCTTTTGTTTGGCTGAAGATGAGCAGTCTGTACGGGAATGCCAGTAGCGAGCTCCCCAGACTGGAGAACTTCTGGGGGTATGGGTGACATGGCCAGCTTGTAATGGTGGGAGCACCTCATGGCCTGGCTCGGGTCCCCATATCTCTCACAGTCCAGCTCTATGCACCTCTGGGCCGCAACGTACTTGTGTTTCTTCTCCAGTAAGGGAGCGGTATGGCGCGTCTCCTCTGTGATTCTAGACGAGTTATAACGTAATGGTGCGGTATGGTGACGTGGCGTCTGCACCGCGCCTGATGTCTCTTGTCGATGTCGAGCACCTTAATATTAAATTTGAGCAAACTGTAAGAATGAGCCTTCAATATTTTTATTTCTTGAATTTCTACGGGTTACAAACTGATGTATGGAAAAGCAAAAAAGAAATATGTGTATACCCCTCGCCATGCTTCGTAAACTGGGGATATAATAATGTATTGGGTCCAAACTTCAATAGGTTAACCCTTACACTGCTATCTTAATCTTTTTGTCGTCTGCTGCTTATGTTTTATTTTCCATTTTTTATCATCAAAAACATGCTTCGACAGCACTGTAGAATAATTTACAACATGCTTTGACAGCACTTCAGAATCATTTCCATTGGAAATGATTCTGAAGTGCTGTCAAAACATGTTTTTATTGAGAAATAAGGCAAGATATAAAAGCAACAGCAGACAACAATTGTTGTGAGTAGCGGTCCAAGGGTTAAATTTCAAACAGAGCACACGATGCTCAACCTAATGCATCAGCAACAGTGAAAATGTTTTATATGCTAGCAATAAATTTAAATGTACACGTATGCCTCCGACATTTGATAGCGCTCCAGATAAGTTTTGTATCTAAAGAGCATTATACACCCAGATTGCAATTTCAATGCATATTTTACTTGTACAAATGTATTATTGATTATCTTTCTTATTAAATAGGGAAAAATTATAAAAACAAATATATCAAATTTAAGAATTCACTTATTTGATTTTCACATTGCTGCGAGTAGTTTGTACTCCCACTTTTGATAATCAATTTGTATTCTGCTAAAATAAGTGCCTAAAATACGCCAATACGCACCTTATCTAGAGCACTGCCGACATTCATATAACTGTGATAGTTGTAGGGACTAACTCTCATACCGTCCATAGCATAGTTACAGTTCCATCCATAGCTTTCCCCTGCAGAGTTTCGAATCAGACCTGGAGGACGTTTCACTAAACATTGTACAACTAAAATTATGATAGTCTGTAAATTTCACATTAACAAAGTTATTGGATTTACATTTATTGAGCACAGGCTGAAAATGCAGCCTATGCTCAATATTGAATAAATGTAAATCCATCTATTGAAATTTCCAGAAGATCATAAATTTGCACTTACGAACATTTTAGTCGTACAAAGTTTAGTGAAACGGGCCCCAGATTCGCTACTCTTTAGGGGAAGGCTATGGATGGAACCATAACTATGCTACGGACGGTACAGGATCTTTGCAGAGTTACTTCCCGCAACTAATAACTGTGAGTGACAACAATTCAAACTATACCTTTATAACACGTCGAGCAGTATCCGTTCATCTGCGGAGCTCCATGAAATTTACATCCACTTGTCACACATAACCCGACTGCAACATACAAGATAGCATTACTGTAAACATCATATAAATTCAGAGTTTATGTCACATAAGAGCAATATAATGTGATATTTGTTGGGTTTGGACATTATCTTTGAAAAAGATGGTTATGCCCGATGCCATGCTAGACTCAAACTATAAATCAATACCCTGATGGATGAAACCCTCAAAGACTTTAACGCAAATGTCTAAGTCATTTGACCCAGAGGTTGAAGTAACGGACCGAGGTCTATAAATACATTAAATATGCCTAAAAGCATCAATATTGATGCTTTTAGGCATATTTAATGTATTTATAGACCTCGGTCCGTTACTTCAACCTGTGATTTGACCTTGAGCATAGGGGTCGCATGGGTGGTCTATAGAATGAACATATGAATGATGGCAAATAAGTATATGAAGTTTCAAGCCAATCCGACTAACATAAAAAGATAATAGGTAGCCAAAAACTTTAACAAAAATCTTGAACAGACAGATGAACAGGGTGGAGACTATAATAAGAGACATGTCATGTGATTTTGTACCTTCGGACATCTGTGTAATTTCATTAAATATGTTTACAAAATTTACAATATTTTTTCATAAATAAAGTCAGAAGTTGACAAGCTACTTAGAGTACATGCGGAATAATATAATATAATATAATCCGCATTTACGGAAAATATTGTAACTTTTGTAAAAGTATTTCATGAAATTACGCAGATGTCCGGTGGTACAAAATCCCATGGCATGTCTCATATGTAAGTCAAAAGATTTGTTGGGGTATATACAAATAAATATTATGTTGGCTTTATGATCTGTAGGGTAGAAACGGTTAAACTTACTTGATTTCTGCTTAAGCTTTTCATTCAGTGATTTCTCTGCAAATTTTCGTTCGACAGCCTCGATGCAGGAATCACAGAGTTTCCGGGGCGGGTATATCATCGTGTCACATATGGACGCAGCACACTTCACCTTCTGTTTCGAGCTGGTCACTATCGGGTTCATAGCCTGCTTCTCGCGCTCTGTGGGTACGTACGGACTGTACGACACGATGGGAGTCGTCGCTTCCAGACTACTCGGTGACTTACGTTCTGGCTCGGCCCCGGTCTCGTTCCTCACGACTGGCGGTGGTTCCTGCATGCATGCGTAGCAGAGTCCACTCGGGTGATTTAACCTCAAACCTTGACATCCAGCTTTTGCACAAATATGTTTTCTGTACGTCTTGACATTACTAGGCGGGTAGCTGACTGTTTCTCGCTTGGGTGCCAGCGATGTAATGTGCGACATCTCATCATGCTGCGATGGTTCACCATGAAATGACCTTGACAAAGACTGATGTGGTGATCTACACGACTTAGACTGAACAGTGGATCCACTAATAGCGATATTTTTGTCACTTTCGGATGACATGTTCAGAAGCATGTTCAAATTCATATTTGGTGTGACCATTTGGGTTTCCATGGGAACTTGCACTGGTTCCCGATTGGAAAACACCCCATACTGAACAAAACAAGCTGTGCAATGTGTGGTGCCTGGCAGCAATTCCTCCGGGCAACCGCGGGTTGAACAGAGTCTTGGTGTCATACTAATCTCCAATGTTCCAAGTAAGTTTGATGTTTCTTCATTTGGCAATGGAGGAAATCTTCTTTCATAGCACTCATTACACGATCCGCCATTACCTCTAATTGCTGCATTTTCGCAGTCATTCGTTTCGCATTGTCGTAGCAATGCACCAGGAATGTTTTCTCTAGCGACGATTGGTTCCATCTGCTGCTTGTTTTGCTCTGTGGGCAAGTTGTTCCAGTTTGCCCCGGTCGGGTCAGCAGTTGTTGATGTCTGTACTACCGGCTTTTGATTGGCTACAACAGGCGGGAGGATTATTAGCCTGGTCTCGTCGTCATCGCGTATGTTCAGCTGTAGATTGTGCTCCGTACTACTGCTTCGATCCACGGGCCGAGACTGTGGCTGGGGGAATACAGACACGGGTGGGGCGGTGGCGTTTGGTATCTCGGGCATCTGCTGGTCAAAACATTCATGGCAATATGGGAACGTGGCTGAGGAAGCTTTGTACCTGCAGTTTTGTGCACGGCAGTTATCAGGCATGAGTGAGGAGTCTGTAGGCACCTGTCCCATCTCCACGGCTGGCCTGGTCCGTTGTGGAGCAGGTGGCACCGGCACTGCCTGGGTGTGGCCGTACAGAGGGTAGCACTCGTGGCAGTACGGGTACGTCTCCGTGGAGCACTTGAAGCCACAGCGCGCCTTGCAGTCCTCGCCCATCATAGACAGGTCCGTGTAACCACCGTGTGTTGGGCTGTGTCGGGCCACGGCCACTAGCTGCCTCTGTCTTCTCCCCTCCTCCTCCTGACGTCGGAACAGCACAGTGAATTCTTTGAAGCATTTTGAACAAAGGTTTGATGTTTCACGACTTCCATACATTTTACAGCCAACAGTAACACACCTTACATGTTTTTTACGCGGCTCCTTTCTCACCACAATTTGTGGATCTACAATATTCCTTACTTGCTCAGCCTGAATGCTCACAGCGACTGATGGAGGCTCAGCTACTGCAAAATTTGCCCGATTCTCCACTTCAAAATTCAATGGCCGAGTCTCAGGTGTCTGATTTACATGGTACCCAGACACACCATCCAATATTCTCCGGTATTTCTGTTCACACTTATGTCTATATTCATTCATAATACTGATATCATTTGGGAGAGCGTTATACGACAACTTAGCCGCTGGAACCACAGATTCGGACTGCACGACTTCAGTCAATGACAAGTAACCAGGAATCAGATCGTTCACGCAATGTTCCTCATTTGGAAGAAGGTACTGCACGCGTAACTGGGAAATATCATGTGTAACAATAGGAATAACTTGTTTTTTGCTGTCTCTATTGTTTTCCACACCAACTAATGGTGTGAAATGGTTCATACAGTAGCCGATAACTATTGGATTATTATCACACAAAGTTTTGTCGCAGTCAAGCGGTAAATATATCCCACCAATTGTGTTCTCTTGTATGCTTCGTCCAAACGGAGTCCTCAGCAACGAATCGGCAACGACAATGATTGGCCTTCGAAGCAAGTTGGCCAGTATGTACAGGTGGATGGATTCAAGACAATCGTATGGCAGTCCCCCATTACCGGTGCGGGCCACGTCCTCTGTAGCTCGAATAGCTGCATCCCATTCCATTATGATGTCCTGTAATAATGATCCATAATATGTGGCTGTGACTGGAGAAATGGGGCTTATTTGTTTTTGCGACCAGTGTAGATCCAGATCAGCCTGTGCATCCGCACAGTCTGATCAGGATATGCACTGTTCGCCATTCCATCAAAGAAACAGGTGTCATGCTTCTAACAAGTAAAATAAATCGTTATCAGGCTACAGGAGCTATTGCACCAATGAAACGGCTGTCGTGCTTCTCACAATAATAATGAGTGTGCTGTTTGACCAGGAGCTACAAATCCAGCCACAGCCACATATAAGAATCATATTAATTGTGAATGTGACTGGAGAAATATGGGGCTTATGACATTTGTGTCCAATCTAGCTCCAATCTATCCTGTTTACTAGAGTAGAAGTAAGACAGGTGTTGAACTGACTGAACAGCAAACAGTGCAGACCCTGATCAGACTGCACGGGTACACAGGTAGGGTTGAATCTAGGATTCCAGCATTTGGGGCCACTGGGCCATCCATATTTTAAAACGGGGCCAACCCTGAATCAAACAAAAATATGGTGCGTTTTTTATATGGTGCGTTGTCAAAAGCCTCATATCTCAATTCAAAAACAACATTCTTATTTTCCATGAAAACACATCTTGGTATTTCATGAGAATCGTCTCCAAGGAGACAATTCTAATGAAATGCCAAGACATGTTTTCATTTCGAAGCAAATTATCCAATAATTGCTGTCTGTTGATGTGTGAACAGTAGTGTGATTTTATTTTACCCAATTAAATTTTTTAAATACCCAATTGCTTCAGAAATGATGGAGTGACAATACTCAATTACTAATTCCTTATCTGGAGCCCTGAATTACAGAAGTGTACCTGCGTATCGAGTCTGCCTCCCAATGCCTCGGCTTCTGGCGATGTTCTTTGATGGAAGATCCATCGCTTTCTGAACTGCCCATTGGGGTCTGTTGTCATGGTAACGTAGAGAAGCCTCCGGAGGAAGAGGTCGTCATCTTCGATACCCCACATGTACTGGGAGACGGCATGTAGCAGACAGTTGCCCTCAGCTGAAACATACAACAGTAGCCGATTTCACCAAAATTGCTAAGCATACTTATCTAGCAAAGAGAACTTTGAGGGATTAATCATTTATTTTTCCCGAAATGCATTATTTCATATAGAACTAATGACTGCATATAGTTGATGATTAAAAGAATGCAGAATTATTATACGAAATTCAGTATAATAAAAATTAATAAATTTAACCGGAAAGTTTCTCCCTCAAAGTGTACTTAGCAAGACAAGTGTACTTAGCAAGACAAGTGTACTTAGCAAGACAAGTGTACTTAGCAAGACAAGTATACTTGGGCTTCCGTACAAATACATACAAGTGAATTTTTAAATTTGTTTTATTTTTTTATTATTTGTTCCCTATTTAATAATAAAAAAAATAAATACTACGTTTGTAAAAGTAAAATACGCATTGAATTTGAAAAATTAAGATATGACACTTATCTGTTGCAACCATTTTATTGGTTGATTGATCGGTAGACGGTCGGTCGGTTAGTATGGATTGCTTCATTGATTAGGGTTTTACATCCATTAACAACAAGGTAATATTACAGACGATCAACATTCCACAGGAATATGGTGCGTCTTACTAGAAATTGGAAAGGTGAATTTGTGGTTCATGAATATTCACAGGTTCAGGTTAGATAATTATTAGGCCCTGATCAGACTGATTGGATGTGCACACTGATCTGCGGCTATGCTGGTCGAAAACCTGTACAGTTTCTTTTGGCTTACCGTGGTCCACAGGTTGACTAGGCATTTTTATCAATTCTTTTGATGAAATCCAGTTTCCCCATTTTTGAGGATATATGTGTATGCTCTCAATCCATAAATTATCATCTCCTTGCATAAATAAACAATTATTAATACATGTAATTCAAGTCTCCACAGTGGTCAAAGGAATCAAGTAAAAATATAAATATGTGTACTCAGTTGATACTTTAACCCATGGCATGCAGAATACCCACATACTAGTAAAGGCACCTGTATAAACACAGGTGGAATATGCACATTAAAAAGTTCCCATTACCCCACCCACTTGGTACTACATGTAGTACGGTAGTACCAAGCAGGTGGGGGGTAATGAGATTTTTTAGCCGAAAATGTTTTTTTGTGTCACAGGTCCGATGTCTCCTCCAAAGTACAGTCTACACTTGTTATCTAAAACTCCCTTAACCCTTTGAACCCAAAAGCCCGCTATATCGGTTTATGCAAACAGTGCAGATCCAGATGAGCCGGCTCGTAACAAGCCGTCTCATCAGGATCTGCACTTTTTGAAAGTAATTTTAATATTTTTGAGAAAAAAAACACCCCCTTTTCATAAATGGACGAATATGAAAATAATTTTGTGACCATTGGATTGGTCGGAACATTAGCATATCACAGTCCATTCCAGTTCCTTAGGGTTGAAAGGGTGAAGCCAAACTACTAATAACTGAATGTCAAAGTATTGGTCCCAAGTACATGTTTTCCTGTGTAATAACTGTCGTTAACTCAAATTATTGTTAACTCATCAAAGTATTTTCCTCAGTCCTCTGGACTTTGAGTAAATTAATATAGACTGTAAATGTGACCACTCAGGTGAACTGTTTTTATCCAGATGGTTAATTTGAGTGGTCACAGTTATCGGCAATGCCAAATCTATCCCGCCATATAAGCACACCTATGAAGGAATTACAGACATTGACTTGAATGTAACCCTTGGTCACAACTGAGTGCAAACAACCAGGGATAAACAGAAATGTTTACACATTTCTGTGAGCAAACGAGAGTATCCTCCGCATGACATGGTGAATATATACATACATGTTGTCTTGAGTGGGAGTAGTGTCTTCACACCAGCACACCAGTTTATTGCCCGGGCTCTCTGCAGCTCCTCTTTCATGTCTACGTCAACCAGGGCTTCTGTGATCAGCTGCCGAAACTCATCCGGAAATATCGACAGAGGCGGCAGACAGGTCGAGAACTTGGAATATGTTCTAAAAACAGTAAAACTTGGTGTAAATGTGCTATAAATACTGTAATAACGCTATATATTCAGGCACCATTTAACCCTTACAACGAGGGAAACTAAAATTGCCGTCTGCTGTTGTTTATTAATTTGTGTTTTATTATCAAGAAAAACATGGTTTGGCAGCACTTTAGACATGGTTTGGCAGCACTTTAGAATCATTTCCGTTGGAAATGATTCTAAAGTGTTGCCAAACTATGTTTTTCTTGATGAAAAATGGAAACTAGAGAAAGTGAGCAGGGGCTCATGTATACCCGCGGCTGTCGTCGACAAATATTTCAAAAACTTTACACAAATTTCTAAAGTAACTTGACGTTGACCGTGGACATGAAGGCCGCATGGATGTGGTATGGAATGAAAATATGAATGATGATAAGGAGGTATATGAAGTTTTAAGTCAATTTGACTTACCGTTGCAGAGATAATGGGTACCCAAAAACTTTAACGCAAATCATTCTAAGTAATTTGACCTTCACCTTGGACATGAAGGCCGCATGAGTGTGGTATGGAATGAAAATATAGATGATGATAAGGAAGTATACAAAGTTTCAGGTCAATCCGACTTACCGTTACGGAGATAGTGGGTACCAAAAAACGTTTAACGTACACGGACGGAAGGACGGAATTATGAAAACTATATACTCCTCAACATACTTTGTATGCCGGAGTATAATTAAAACATGTACAGCAGACGGAAAAAAAGTATTCAGCATTTTAAGGGTTAACTGAGGACTGAATTATTTACATTCATACAGAAATACAAAGTGTATCCATGTCTTTTACCCATTTACAGCAATGGTGTAGCATTCTTTCATAACAAAAGGTTATTTCATGAAAAGAAAAAATGGCTGCGACTGGAAAAATAGAACTTATGGCCTCCTTAAAGCTTTGCGACCATTGTAGACCTAGATTTGTCTGTGCATTAGCCAGCTCCAGATAAGGAATTAGTAATTGAGTATTTTCACTCCATCATTTCTGAAGCCATTGGGTATTTCAAAATGTTAATTGAGTAAAATATAATCACACTACTGTTTACACATTGACAGACAGCAATTGTTGAACAGTTTTCCTCGAAATGAAAACATGTCTTGGCTGCAATTTTAATTGGGTATTTAAGCAAATAAGCAGCTTATCTGGAGCTTGATTAGCTCTATCTTATCAATGTCTGCACTTTGGCAGTGGTGGATGCAGGATTTCGACGAAGGGCAGGGCCTAGACTAAATTTTTTATGTGATAAGGCACATTGTGGTAATATCTTCTGAATGGGCTATCTATAATAGCTGGACCTTGATCTGATAAAATCACCCTTATCTGACAGTGCTTGCTATTTTTTTTTACAGAATCAGAATCAGCTTCTCAATTGTCAAAAGAAATCTGGAATCCTGAAAGGGGGGAACAGGCTGTGCATTCGTGCAGCCTGATCAGGTTCTTCAGTGTTCGTTAATTCATCACTGAAACACCTGGCGGCCGTTTCATTAAACTTGTACGACTGAAATGTTTGTAAGTGCAACTTTAGGACAGTCTGGAATTTCAATTGATGAATTTACGTTTATTGAGCATAGGCTGCATATGCAGCCTATGCTCAAAAATGTAAATCCAATAATTGTTTACAAGAAAACATTGTAAATGTGAAATACACAGCACAGACTATCAGAGTTTTGCACTTACAAAGCTTTTAGTCTTTTAGTTTAGTGAAACGGTCACCTGTTGTACTTCTAACAAACAGTGTACATACAGTGGCGCTTTTCTACAGGTCAATTATACGTACTATACCAATACTATAAGTATACATATACGTATGTACTATACAATATGCATATAATATAAACGTACGGTATGTTTGTACCGTACATAACGGTATGTTTGTACCGTACATACCAACCAATATCGTATAGATATACTATTCAAATCGTACGTTTATACGATTTTTATACATGTGTATAATTCTTGTACGTTTGAATCGTACGATATATTAACGGTGTTGCCGTGTACTATTTGCCCTAATATTTGGTCCGCCCCTAATATTTGGTCCTCTTTGGAGTCGAGAATTTCTTTAAAATGAGAGGTGTTTTCAGTAGAATGAAAAGCTACACTTCGGGTATGGTATATTCATACCATATCCGTACGGATATACCGTATAATATTCGTATAAAACGTACTATACGATGATACGGTACAAACATACCAATATTATATGATCATACGATATGCTCATTAAATATATCCATACTATACGATTACAATATGTATACGATATTAGTATATACAAATAGGTAAGGAGCAGAAAAGCGCTACTGTAGACAACATTCATTGCACAGGACTGCATAAGAAAATTGGAAGTTAGATGAGCCACAAAAGCCATTTCTCTAGTGGCTGTGACCGGAGAAATGGGGCATATGTGATTTGTGACCAGTGTAGCTACACAGGTGCGTATTGTAGGAACTTATTTTTGCAGAATATGCACTGATTATCAAATGTGGGAGTGCAAAACACTCACACCAATGTGAAAATATGCATTTACTTCCAAACCGAGTAGTGAAAATACTACATAATAAAGTTGAAATTGACTTAATTGAGCTGCAAAAAGCAAACAGTGTCAAATAATATGTTTAAATCTGTTTCATGTTTTGATCATTTGTTCCCTGATCTGTATTGCTTGTTAGAAGCACGACAGGCAATGACAGGTCTTTCATTAACGCAATGGAGAACCGTGCCGATCCTGATCAGACTGTGCTGATCTGGATCCACACTGGCCACAAAACTCACTAGATGGCCGCGGCCTGCATGTCGCGCCTTGTGGCGAGGCATGGACACTAAAAAAAAAGATATACAGTCCAACCTCTCTACAACAGCCAGCAGCCGGACGGACTAAAAGTGGCTGTTGTAGAGAGGTGGCTGTTGTGGAGAGGGTCACCAACGAACAGCCATCAATGAACAGCCATCAATGAACAGCCATCAACTTCTCAGTTGCTTATACATGTACTGATATATGAACATAGAAACAACTAGGATTGTATATGTTGTATAGTATTATATTTTATTTACTATAGAACATATACATTTGTCATTGTTAGTATGTTATTGAAGAAGACAAAATAGTAATCATGGTTATTTTGAGAAATAACAATTTATTAAACATGTTAAATGTTCAAATTGACCGATAACAATTATGCATTCATAATGACAAACTGGGCTCATTCAGTTTTTGACATGTGTAGCTCCTGATCAGAATAACTTGCAGTCTGGATTTGGATCTGCATTTGTGTGACAAAGTTATAATCATGCTAATGTTAATCCAATTTTGTGTAAAAACATGTAGTGAACACACTGAGCAGACTAATTTACAGCTACACTGGTCACAAACCCAATAAGCCCACTTTTCTTGCAGTGTCACATGGTGTCATATTCAGTCAGCAGACCGTGTTGAGTATCCTAATCCTGTTAATAAACACCTATGATATGATTATGTTGGAGTATTTGAGTAAATGGCTTGTTTAATCCACTTCAAACGGTGACAAACTTGTCGGCAATCCCGTTGTCAGATGCCAGACAGGTGATAAATCCGAATACACAACTTGGACATGTGTTTACACACAACTTTTATCGACCGATTACCACCGAAGGTATCCGATAGATACGGCACACTCGATTAGATCTGCCAGTAGGCTACATAGGAATATTGATTTTACGCGATTCACGGTAACGTTTGCATACGAAAATGTCCATTAAAAAAAATATGCTGCCTGTTTACAGGCCGTTTTTGTCGTGGTTTATGGCCGTTTGTTGGCCAGTCAGAGAAGCTTATGACTCTTTACTATGAAATCAACTGGCCGTTAGCAAAAATATGTTGGCCGTTCGAGAGGTCTTTTGACGATTTTGTTGTGTTTTTTTGTGGCCGTTGGCTGGAGAAGAGAGGTGACCGTTGGACAGAGGTAAAATAACGTTAAATTCTAACGGGGGGAGTTTAAACTGGCCGTTGAAGAGAGGTGGCCGTTGCTGGGAGGTGGCTGTTAGGGGAGGTGGGACTGTAGTATAACGAAAAACTTTAACGAAAAACTTCAAAGTAATTTGACCTTGACATTGGGCACAGGGGCCACACGGGAGGGGGGGTAGAATTAAAATATAGATGATGATAAACACCCATGTGAAGTTTCAAGGTAATGGGCAAAGCAGTTGCAGAGATATAGTATAACAAAAAACTTTAACCAAAAAACTTAACCAAAAAACTTAACCAAAAACTTTAACCAAAAACTTAACCAAAAACTTCAAAGTAATTTGACCTTGACATTGGGCACAGGGGCCGCACGGGAGGGGGGTAGAATGAAAATATAGATGATGATAAACACCCATGTGAAGTTTCAAGGTAATGGGCAAAGCAGTTGCAGAGATATAGTATAACGAAAAACTTTAACCAAAAAACTTAACCAAAAAACTTAACCAAAAACTTTAACCAAAGAACTCAACCAAAAACTTTAACCAAAAAACTTAACCAAACAACTTAACCAAAAACTTTAACAGGACACACGTATGTACGTAGATGATGATAAACACCCATGTGAAGTTTCAAGGTAATGGGCAAAGCAGTTGCAGCGATATAGTATAACGAAAAACTTTAACCAAAAAACTTAACCAAAAACTTTCACCAAAAAACTTAACCAAAATACTTAACCAAAAACTTTAACCACAAAACTTAACCAAAAAACTTTAACCAAAAACTTTAACCAAAAAACTTAACCAAAAACTTCAAAGTAATTTGACCTTGACATTGGGCACAGGGGCCGCACGGAAGGGGGGTAGAATGAAAATATAGATGATGATAAACACCCATGTGAAGTGTCAAGGTAATGGGCAAAGCAGTTGCAGAGATATAGTATAACGAAAAACTTTAACCAAAAAACTTAACCAAAAACTTTAACCAAAAAACTTAACCAAAAACTTCAAAGTAATTTGACCTTGACATTGGGCACAGGGGCAGCACGGGAGGGGGGTAGAATGAAAATATAGATGATGATAAACACCCATGTGAAGTTTCATGGTAATGGGCAAAGCAGTTGCAGAGATGTAGTACATGTACATGTATAACGAAAAACTTTAACCAAAAAACTTAACCAAAAACCTTAACCAAAAACTTTAACCAAAAAAAAAAAACTTAACCAAAAAACTTAACCAAAAACAAAATTTAACCAAAGAACTTAACCAAAAACTTCAAAGTAATTTGACCTTGACATTTGGCACAGGGGCCGCACAGGAGGGGGTAGAATGAAAATATAGATGATGATAAACACCCTGTGAAGTTTCAAGGTAATGGGCAAAGCAGTTGCAGAGATGTAGTACAGTATAACGAAAACAATTTTAACCAAAAAACTTAACCAAAAACTTTATTTCACCAAAAAACTTAACCAAAAACTTCAAAGAATAATTTGACCTTGACATTGGGCACAGGGGCCGCACGGGAGCGGGGGTAGAATGAAAATATAGATGATGATAAACACCCATGTGAAGTTTCAAGGTAATGGGCAAAGCAGTTGCAGAGATATATATAACGAAAATCTTTTAACCAAAAAACTTTAACCAAAAAATTTAACCAAAAAATTAACCAAAAACTTTAACCAAAGAACTTAACCAAAAACTTTAACCAAAAAACTTAACCAAACAACTTAACCAAACAACTGAAGCAAACAACTTAACCAAAAACTTTAACCGGACACACATACGTACGTACGTACGCCAAACGGCCGACTATATCGCGCTTTCCGCAAGCGGGCGCGACAATAAACCAAATGTATCCAGTCACAGTCACATGTTAGAATGTGTGGATGTATTACTGTACCTGAAGAAGTAGTGTTGATTGTTTCTCTGCTTTAAGTCAATATCTTTCTGAATGCACTGTCGCAAGGTGGCAACTTTCTTGTCATCTGCCCCTGCCTGTATTCTTGTGGCGAAAGTCAGATTTTCACTTGTCATTGTTACTGGAAACACAATCAACGTCTTTGGTCACTAACTCACTGTGTTCAAAAAGCTCAGCTTGGAGTGTAACTGAAATTGATAAAATGATGTCATCAAGCCTGGGCATCATTCACAACACTAGACTATAGACTAACATACATACCATGTCTCTATATATCATTTTTAACTTTTATTTATCATTATCTGACTTTCTGAAGTGAAAATAGATAAAATATATCAATTTAAACTAAATGATTTAATGTTTTATTTTATTGTTCACGCAATGAAATCGATGTCGGACGATATCTTGCAACGCAGACGCTGGTCTGAAAATGTTAAACTTGAAAAATCATCAATAGTTTCAAAGAGATCACTACTTTATGTGGGTGGGGTATATTGGTAAGTTGTATTTATGTTATTTTCTTTGTAATATAATTGTATCATTCAGAACATACCAGGAAGTGTTACATTTTGAATTATTTCTTGATTCAGTGCGCAATCATTGTCCTAGTTACACATTTGCATGTGTCAACAACCGATATGTGGAACAGTTGATTGTTTATGCTGGAAATAGTGTTTACCTCGGGACGCAACTATATATGGTGGGCACCATTTGGTTATGAAACTGTTCAAGTTTGGTGGTCCTATGTTGTACAGGGATACCGGAGGTTTCGGTAAATTACCAGATCGGTAAATTGATATTATAGTGTGAATGGTTCGGAGGCTTCGGTAAAATGATACAATAGAGTAATTAAGGCACATGCGCATAGCGCTTAAAGGTAAATGGATTGGGTTAAGCCAATTAGTGCATAATTAAGGAACACCCCAAGTTCAAAGGTGAACATTGATTAGCATTGTATTGAAATGTGTATTGACTGATTAGACAAACCAGGTGCTATCTGTATATATTGTTTTATGTTAAAGGTACATGCCCACTCAGTAGACACAATTTTATGTTATTTATATCAGAGGCATTTTCTGGCATAATAAACATTCATGCACCATTACCCCACGTATTGATTGGCATTATTATACATTTCAGATATCATACAAATGTATTTATTAATAACCGTGTTTCCTTAAAATGTTAACGGACATTACTATTTATTATCTGCATTTATTTTTGCATGTGCAGTGATCATACTTTATTATCTGTCGAAAATATTATTTTTTAGGTGACACATTTAGTTAGTACAAATAATTAAAAAAATATCATGCCTCATTTGCATATGTAAATAGCCTGATACCACCGCACATCACTATCAGTAAAATAAACATTACTAAATGATTATATCTGTATAGCGGGCACTCGTAATTTGTAGAACTGGTGGAATAGTGACACAATCATACACTTATTTAATTTCTATAAAGAACAGTGTGTGCCTACTGAGTGGGCATGTACCTTTAATGTTAAATGTGCTGGATAACTGTAATTTATGTATGTTTGTATATATGTATGTGTCATGATTCGTAAGTGAAGATCCTGTGCTGGATAAATGTTTGTGTATATGTTACTGTTAAATTAAATAAAATATATAAACCAAATTAACTTGGTTCATTTTGTTGTGTTCCATGACATTCGTCCATCGGTAACTCAAAATGCACAATACACAAAAAGATTAACTTTTACAAAGACAAAATATAAATCCCCAAACAATATGTCAAAATCGTGATCAAAGAGGTAATAATCAGGTAATTACATTGTTTGGTCACACTTTGCCAGGTTATCCTATTGTTAGGCCTTCACCATTGAGCAATTATACTATTAATATTATATTTAAGGGTGTCTCACATTTATATAGGGAATTTGTGTGTCACATCAGTGTGATTTATTTCGTTGACCGGAACAGTCGCATTATATCGCTCTGATAGCAATCGATCGCAAAACATCAAATCTTGTGAGTACTTCAATATATCACTTATTTACCAGCTAGTAACGACACCTTAGCAGCAACAATCAAGTAAGTGTATTAATTTATTATTTCTGGCTCTGCTCTGCTCTGCATAGTGATCTGTGTAGATTAAATTGAATAAACACGGGATTTATCGTGGTTCTGCATAGCATAGGGTCTCTTTTCTCAGCACTGTGGTTCAAATCTGACCACATCAATAAATACTACTAATAATAGCCATCTACACTGAATACAAAGCACAGCTTACCACAGCTTACCACGGCAATACAGGTAAGGTGGTCCCTATTGTTGTACTTGGCGCGCACGCGTAAGTATAACTCAACACATACGTTGCCACTGTGAGGTTATATTGTGAGTATATTTATTCTTCTCAGTGGATTCTTTGTACGTAGGGATCCATTATTATTTATTATTTAATTTGATTAGTAAGAATTTAATTTAAATTATCCTAATTCAATTCATTTTTCCAATAATAATCAGAACTAAATATATACTTAAATATATACTTATATATACTTGTTTATATAAATTATAATATTACTGGAATAGTCAATATAACTTGCATCACAGTAGCACATTGCTATCTATAGTCTAGGGGCCAACGTACGAAAATCAATCAAAACTGTTATTATTTGTTAGTACTTCTTGTATAAATAGACAATATAGACAGATATATAGACAGATATAGCAGAAATTACACTTTAGAAGCATATACTATATATAGTCAAGGCGCCAACGTACAGAAAACAATAAAACTTGTGAAATTACTTACTATTACTTATTATCAAAAATATTCGTTTCCCATCTTCGGTTAAAGTTAAATAATGGCACAACTCAACACACCTAATACGAAAAAGAGAAATAGGGAACAGGACATGTCAGACTCATTATCGCCTAGTAGTAAATCACCAGAGGCCAAGCAACCACATACATGTACCACACAGACCACCCCACCATCACGTCAATCAACTGTGGAGCCAGTCACAGACACAATACCTGACAAACAGACACACAACAACACACAAACTGACACAATCCGCTTCAAAATCATTGGGTCCAGGCGAGCTGCAATAAGATTACCGCATTTCGTCTTGGCCCTGATGTCATTCCTGGGTAATAGACTAAATCCAGTCAGATATTCGGTGTACACTCGACAGCGTACCGGATCATTAGAGTCACTCTACCAAAACAATGGATTGGTGAGCAAAATCATTCACGGCACCCCCAAGTATGTACGTAGAATTCAAGTTAGTTAATAAACCAATGCCCAGGAAAACTCAGTCCAAAACGCACCAACAACAACAACAAATTGTCACGGTGGGCATAGCTGAGCACCCTGACTTCGCCCGCTTGAGCAAGGAAGACATCATGCTAGCATTAGACGCCAAAAAGAACAGCATCACCGACGCACACCACGTAGGTAAATCTAAAACAGCATTGCTTGTTAAATTCAACATACATCTACCATACCAAATAACACCAGCTTCGTACATCAACAACGGTAACCCAATCGATATTGGCATAACAATTCAACGACCAATTCGCTGCAATAAATGCCAGCAGTTTGTCACCGACAAGACGCTTGCAGAAACAATTTTGTCAACTGCCCAATTTGTGGGTATGCACACTTCTATAAGGATTGCACATCTAAATACACGAGGGACAACGATTTCTGCAACAATTGCGTTGTAGCAGAATTACAGGCTTGTGGCCATCGAGCCAGCGATCCATACTGCCCGATATTTCTTAAATACAAGACGCACATTAATCATAAAAATCAAACAAGACAACTAACGCGTGACGCACTCAAGGAACAACTGCAAACACACACTTCGACCAATACCACACATGTTCATGCCACCACTAATCTACCTATACAACAACAAAACAGTCAGTATTCAACTATCCCAGCCACACCACAATACAATAAACGCAAACGGGCATCTGAATCACCATCCATGGATACACACGCCAAACGACATACTGAAATACAGCAGTATGTCACAAAAATCAACTTTTGGATCTAATAGCGGTGATAGAAACAACATTAGAATCTCATTTAGGAATTAAAATGCAAGGAATAATAGGTCACATAGCAGAGTCCCATCTACAAAATAGGTCAGTTCACACACCCGAAGTTACTGCCGCTATTATTCAACACGTAAACACGACACCCAGACAAAACCCTACATCACCCCCACCCACTAAACAAAGAGAAATAACAATACTGAACCCTGCATCCATCAATAGCTACGAGTAATCGCAAACATGCTGGACTAATAACGGAAAATAGACACAACAATACTTGAACTGGCGGCGGAACTCGGCATAACAACTGAAATGGAACCCGAAATGTCACATAGCATCAGCATGGACTGCGCAAAAAGTCCTTGCTGCCCAGTCGTAAACAATAGCCCCAACAAATCCGCCCAGCGTCATCACCTCTATGCTTATCAAATATATCACAAAATAGTTCCAGCGACAACATTAACACATACAACATAGCAGAAGGTCATAGAAATGTTACGAAACAACACACAGAGGCAGCAACCAACAACATTAAAACATCCACCCCAAATGCCAGTCCAATGGGTAGCCCGGTGAGGGAAACAAATAAGTGCGCTAAATCTAATAAGAACAAAACACACAATATGCCACTTGCACAAAAACAATCAAAAACTTTTAACAGGAATGGAACATTTGGTAGTCGTCAAACTAAAAAACCTAAACGTAAAGTCCAATGTAAGCAAGGTCCCAATGTTCTAGCGCCTCCAGTACAGCTGAGAAGCAATGAACCTGAAACAGCCTCCCAGCCAGAACCTCTGAATTCTAAACATGGCGCTCTTCTGCACAAACGCAGAATATGTTCGCAATAATACATAACATTAATACAACATAAACATATATGGGTAGAAATAATAATAGTAATAATCACCCCCTGACAGTCCTTCAATGGAACTGTCGGGGATTTCTAAGGACAAAGGGAGAGCTAATAAATGCTATAGAAACTAACATATTGTCACCCGATGTAATATGCCTTCAGGAAATGCCAAAACCATCAACTCTAACAGGATACAACTTAATAGCGCACTCCACAAATCCATTCCATGGTAGTGGAGTAGGCATATATGCTAAAAATGGAGTTTCTTGTACAAAATTAAAAAGAATCATCTGAAGGAAACAGAGATATTCTTTATTCTGCAATTAAAATATTAGGTAACAAAGGTAATATAGACATACTAAATGTATACATCGGTCCCGGTGGCAGTACAAACGCTACTAAACTACACAATCTATATAACATTACCAAACAGATAAGTAACAAAGCTCTGATATTGGGTGACTTTAACGGACACAACCCACTTTGGGACGTGCATTATCTCGCCAAAACTAACAAAACTGGTGATGAAATAATAAACTTTTTAGACAATACAGATTACGTATTATTAAATGATGGGGCCGTAACCTTCGATACGTCTCATATCCCACATAGTATAGGAAACAACACCAAGACATCACATTAGCTACACCAGCTCTAGCTTCTTCGTCCTCCTGGTTCGTACACGATTCTACACTAGGAAGTGATCACTATCCAATAATTACTAAAGTTTTGACCCAATACCATAAGAGTACTCCCGCAACAATTCCTAAATGGAAGTTAGGTCAGGCTGACTGGGAGCGTTTCCATCACTTATGTTCAACTAAGTTACACATAGAGAAAAAATTAAACTGCAATGAATATCATAATGAATTTGTGAGCACTCTCTACGAAATCAGTAAGGAATGCATACCACAGACAAGTGGCAAAGCACACAATCGCCCAACCAATCCCTGGTGGACTCCGGCCTGCTCGGATGCCATTAAAAACAGGGAGAACTGTCTGCGTAGATGGAAACAGGATATAAATACCATAAAACCCTGAAAGAAAAAAGGCGGGACGAGTATCGGGAGGCCAAATCCCTCGCGTCCACCATATTAAATGAGGCAAAACAAATCGGTTGGGAGAAATTTATTTCGGAACTTAATAACAAAAAAACTAGTAAAGTAAAAAATTTGGGATCAATTCAATAGAATCAGAGGTAAACGTACACCACCACTACCACCAATTTTACATAACAACAACCTAGTTTACGATGAAAAACAAAAGGCAGAGGTGCTCACAGACCATTATAAAACTATTTCAAGTAACGACAACCTTACACCAGAATTTTAGACAAGTTAAAGAACAAAGAGATCCAATTATCCAATCTAAGATAGATACACAAACAATAATTCCTGAATTAAATGAAGGAACCTCCTCAATAGACGTTTCATCATGTCAGAACTAAAAGCTGCCCTTAAAAGTAAAAAGAATACAGCACAAGGAGCAGATAAAATACACTATACAATTTTAAAGCATCTCCCTATTGAATCTATGGAACAATTGCTTCTGGCTATAAATAAATCCTGGGAAAACGGTACCCTACCTGACTCCTGGAAGAAGCTACCATCATCCCTATATTAAAAACCTAAAAGGATACAACGTATCCATCATCATACAGACCAATATCGTTAACACCAACAATTTGCAAAGTGATGGAAACGATGGTAGCGAATAGGTTAAAGCACCATATAGAATCAAACCAAAAAATAAGCCCGACTCAATCAGGATTCAGAAATCAAAGATCTACCTTAGATCAACTAGCACGACTGGAAACCGTAATTAAAACAGCTATGATGGAAAAGAAAACGGTCCGTTGCTGTCTTCTTAGACCTAGAAAGAAAGCCTTTGACCTAATGTGGACAAAAGGAACAATAGAGCAACTCATAGAGAAGGGCATAAATAACAGAATGAAATTTTATGGCTTGACAAATTTCTTACGGGCAGGAAAATTAGAGTCAGAATAGGAACAGAGCACTCCGAATTCCAAAACATAGATAATGGTTGCCCCCAGGGCAGCGTCGTTAGTCCAATATTATTCAACATCATGATTGACACACTGCATACTGAACTTAACAATGCTAATAAGAATACACGTAAAACAGAAGACCTATCACAATTTGCTGATGACAGCGCGATCTGGGAATGCACATGCGAATCTAGATGTAGCCCTCGGAGTTGTACAGACATCACTAGATAAAATTACAATATGGCAAAATAAATGGGGGTTTAAAATCTCCCCACTTAAAACTGAGGCAGTCATATTTCATAACGGAGGGACATTGTGCTATAAAGATGCGGAGCAGCGGTATACCTATAAAAGAGAACAGTACTATAGAATAAAAAATCTAGTGGTGAACAACCAATCAATCCCTTACAAGAAATGTGCAAAATTTCTAGGTATGATATTAGACGACAGATTAACCTGGGGTCCTCATGTAACAGACCTAGTCCAACGGTGTAGGAAGGACCTTAATCTAATGAAACTTATATCAGGTACATCATATGGAGCAGACAAACCGTCTCTCCTACGATTCTATAAAGCATTAATACTATCTAAAAATGGACTACGGCTGTATGTTATACAAAGACGCAGCGGCCAGTCATCTAAATAAACTAGAAATAATTCAAAGAGCAGCATTAAAAGTAGCAACGGGTGCCTATCAATCAACTAGAGCCGCAGCAATAGAAGTAGAAACAGTTGTACAACCACTGGATCTGCGACGTTGAATGTAATTTACTAAAATACTGGGCTCGCACCCAGCCACATGGTGCTAACCTACCACTTAACGAACTAATACAACCCAAAACGTACATATAAATACAACATGTTAAGAATTAAAAGAGGTCCTAGTAAACCGAATAAAAAGTATCAATCTAACAATAATAAAATAAAAAACATGTTATGCAATGAACGCTATAAGCCTAAAAGTAGAATATGGACTAAATGACTGTAAAATACACCATTCTTCACATACATACCTTATTACCCATTGAAATCACAGCAAGATCTGACCTTACAGAAATAACAATAGATAATAATATGGATCCAGCCCTCAGCCTTACAAACGCAACAGATTACATTCACCACCATTGGAAAGACACGCTACAGATATACACGGACGGTAGCAAACATTCAGAACTAGGAATAACATCAGCTGCTTTTGTGGTACCCAACTAGATCATATAGAACAATATAAGTTGGCATCCACTCTAAGTGTATTTACAAAGGAGCTTATTGCCATAGAAAAGGCCCTTATATACAACCTTACGCTAAATGACTACAAAAACACAGTAATTATAACAGATTCATTAAGCTCTGTTCAAGCTATTAATTCAGGTACATCTAAAACGAGACCCGACAAAATACATGACATTAAGACACTAATAAGCAGAACAGTGGAACAGGGCAAGCTTATAAATATAGACTGGGTCCCTTCCCATATAGGAATACCCGGTAATGAAGAAGCAGATCGCGCGGCTGCTTCAGCACATTTGACAGGCACTGATGAATTAACACTACCTACTCATAGAGAAATATATTCTGTTATTAGCAAACAATCAAGATACAAATGGCAAACACGTTGGAATAACATTCATGAAAGTAAGCACGGTGGGCACATACTGCAATCAATGATTCCCACAATCCCAGTTACGTGTAAATTATACAGTAAGGATCCAACGCATGAATCAGCAAGAAAAGATTTAGCCGCTGTTTGCTTAAAAAATAATATTATATCGTCCCCATATAATTTAATATTCCCCCCTATAAAGAATGTGAAACGGAAATACACTTAGCTGTACTAAAATACATTAAGGCGACAGGGTACTGGAATAAAATATAACATAATACCGCTGCTCCAAAAATATAAAAAATAATAATAATAAATTCTGCACAATTAAATAATATAATGAATCATACTTCAAAATACAATACATGTACACATGTATACCACCGGTACTAAGGGTAGGAACAAAATAAAAATACGATGGAGTTGTCTAGCTAAGTTATGTCCGTGACACTAGGCCCCATTGTCTCCTTCCCAGATATGAAAACTACTGTAAATATCGTCACTGGTTGACAATGTTGCAAGATCCATGTACGCAGCTTATGTTTACAATTAGGATGTATATACATATAGTTAACGTTAACGTGTATTAGTGGGGTGCGGTAGCCCAACACAATCAGAACCAAATCTCAAAACATAGCAACATATAACTAATATATAATGACAAGTGATCCACCAATGGGTCTGTACTCAATCGGAACTGGCCTGGGAAAGTATCTCTGGTATGGATTGCCTTATCGAGGATTAGTACTGGGAAATTAACGAGACGATATGTACAGGCTCGTGTAGGTAACGCATGAAGTTAAACTAAATAAATTAGACAACCCAATCTGAAAAAGTCTATTAGTATCAGGCTGTAAACATAAATATAAGACAAGTGATCTATTACATGTATTAGGTGGGGTGCGGTTAGCTCAACCCAATCAGAACCCAATCTCCAAACATAACAGCATATAGGTTGTATATATGTTATATCATCAATACATGTACATTGAAACAATGTATTTAGTGCTCATCCTTTCCCAATAACATTACATGTGAATTTCATGTTGTTTTTTTAGAATCTTAAGTTAAATGTGCCTGTATGCGGGAGGTATATAAATGTACGTATAAATGTATGTTTCGTGTGAGGCATTATACTTTGGTATGCGGACGTCGAGAACCCGATACGTGGGAGCTTCACCTGGGCCAGAAGCTGGCACTGTGTACCACTGTTGATTGTTTCGCATGATACAAACGAATGTGAAAGTGCAACAATGGATACATGAATACATGTGTACATGTACTTCACGTGTACAGGCTCATGTGGGCTAAAACATGAAGTTAAACTAAATAAATTAAGACAAACCCAATCTGAAAAAGTCTATTACATATTAGTATCAGGCTGTAGATATAAATATTAGACAAGTGATCTCTCCCCCATCCAATGGGTATGTACTCGATCGGAACTGGCCCGGGAAAGTCTATCTGGTATGGATTGCCTTATCGAGGATTAGTACTGGGATATTAACGAGACGATATGTACAGGCTCGTAGGGGCTAATACATGAAGCTAAACTAAATAAATTAACGCAAACCCAACATCTCCAAGCATAACATAGTATAACCAGTATGGCAACCAATACATTCGACAATATATAGATGTATATATATATAGATTACCTATGTATTAATAAATATACATATCACTGCCACCCCATCCCTCTGTACCATACACAATTCCGATGACACCATATACATGGACTATGACAACTTGCAACCTCTACCCCAACTCCCACTGACCAATAATCGTCTTCCAATACTGGCGACCGCACCCTATACTTTTTTTTTTTTACTTCTTCCACAGAGGTTAATAATGGCAGCCAATCGCCTGTTTAACCCTTAATCATGTTCTCTTGTTTTAAAAGATATGTTGTAGAACCAAATGGATATCGTTGCGGTGTGGCCGGGCACCGGGCACGGAGTGGAAGTAGCTGATGCCGTCATTTGGACCGGCAGTAAAGAGCCGGCATTGGTCCCCGGTAGCTGTTCGATCACAGCTCTTCACCTCTACACCGACGTATGTGAAGTTGTCATTACTTGCCGGAGGAGGTGGTTTTCCCCGGGTACTCCGGTTTCCCCACCATTCATCTCACGGAGTAATGCAGAATATACCGTAATTGGCCCACTCACCCGCATTACTCTTATTAAACATTATTGACTGTAATATGCATCGTCTGAAATCAAATTTAACATGTTGGACCATGACCGGCGGTATGGTATGGGCCACTCACTAATATATGGGCAATTGCTATACCGCCGTGTATTATCTTTTCTTTTTCTTTCGTCTTCAGAATATGTGAAACACATTGTCATATAATGCACCAGTCAATTGTAATCCCCGCCCCCCCCCAGGCCGGGACATAGCGGGGGATAGCGGGGACATTGCATTTTTTTTTTGCAAAGCCCTGGTATATCCCCCGCACTGTGGGGACCGAAAAATGTGTATTCCTCCGCTATATGGCCCCGCCCCCGGGGCAGATACACATGTAGTTTGGGCCATTTTTATAATGTATATTAAAAGTATTATAACATGTTTTAGCCATCTATTCACTCAAGGAGTGTTGCTTTATCTTTCACATACTATATACGAGTGCTATGTGATTTTCCCAATGTATGACAAGGCAGTATTCCATGGGTAAACGATCTGCAAACAAAAATATGATTATTAAGCTCGACACTTGCACTTGAGTTGTGTATACAATAAATGATGTAGTTGTGTTACACGAACTGTGAATGTAGAGCCATGTATATCCCGAAGGACTGCACTGATGTGCAGGCTCTTCTGGGTCTACATTGCCCTAAATCATGAGACCGTCTTTATCAGAATGTGGCTCAAATATTGCTTGAATTCATTTATGAGTTATTGGAATTGCAACATGTGACGCTATTAAATATTCAGCAATCATATTAATGGCCTGATTGACAATGATGAAATTGTGTTTTACGGCTCAGTGACGTGTATATTTTAAGCACTTGGAGCTGGTAATACACCTGTACCGGTTTAATAGGAGTTGTGATTCATCTCTGAATTTACGTAATCTAGATTTAGTGTTCTTATGGCCTTATTGGATGACTGAATAAATCCTGGACGCTCGTATAGATTTGTTGAGTTAAATACTGTTCGTCTGCATTCTTAGAAAACCGGACCTGATATGTGTAATCGGTGTAAGTCCCATTCCCACCATGTAAGGCACAGCACCACACAGTCAGATTGGGATCCAAACCGATCCTAGAACATGTCTTACCGTATTGTTCGAAAGGGTACAAACTGTGAGTGTTGAGCCCTGTAGACCCTGATCGGCCTGCACTGGTGCGCGGGCCAATCTGGTCTACATTGCCCTCTATCATAAGACCACCTTTCTCAGAATAGGCTCAAATATTGTATGAATTCTAGTTACAAGATATTTCTCCAGTTGCAATTTACTTTATCGGATTTACAATCTCTGCTCAACATTACCTACCAGCTAAGTACCATTCAATGAAATAAACATGACTCCCTGGCCATCAAGCAAACACGTCCGCTATTCCATGTGGAACACAAGGTCTATCTGACGTGTTTGCGTGATTCATCTCTGAATTTATGTACTCCTGATTTGCTGTCATTATGGCCTTATAAATAGTCTGCATTCTGAGAAAACCGAGCCTTATAATCGATCATCGATCGGTTGATGCTAACCGATTACAAACGATAATCGATTATGATTCTTCCACCGATTGCCCATCACAACAAAATGTGTTTGAATTCGGCAAAAGAAAACTGAAAATATTGCCAGAAAACGGACTGGTAAATTATCATCTAACTGTAAAGTATTTATAGCACATTAGTGACCTTGACCTTCGAGCGATGACGCCCACGTTCAACAGATGCCTTTGGAAGTTCCACTCACCGATATGAATGTAGATACCGAATATGGTTGAATTTGGCAAAAAAAACAACAGAAAATATTGCTAGATAGCGGACTGGTATTTAAATTATCATCTAAACGTAAAGTATTTTTAGCACAAAATGACCTTGACCTTCAATCGATTACCCCCACACGTTCAAACATGATGCCTTCCACTGATCGATATGAATGTAGATACCGAATATGGTTGAATTCGGCAAAAGGAGACTGAAAATATTGCCAGAAAACGTACTGGTAATTATCATCTAAACGAAGTATTTATAGCACAAAATGACATTGACCTTCAAGCGATGACGCACACCTTCAACAGACGCTTTCCACTGATGAATGTAGATACCGAATGTGGTTGAATTTGGCAAAAGAAAACAAAATGAAAATACTGCGAGAAAACGGACCGGTATTAATTATCATCTAAATGTGAAGTATTTATAGCACTAAAGTGACCTTGACCTTTGAGCGACGAGGCCCTCGTTCCCGCTGATTGATATGAATGTACATACCGAATATTATTGAAATTGGTGAAGTGGTTCTCAAGTCATTCGCGAAACAAACATGCCGCCTACACACGGCAGACATCAGACGAAGGGGCGATCGCTATATCCCCCGAACCTTTTTCGGTCGGGGGATAAAAACTAAAAAGGTGGGTGGCAATTTGCTCGTTCTTTCTTTCTTGCAATACTGCACTCGTTCATGTATGAACAATTCAACATTATGGCAGGTTCTATGACCTTGCATACCCGGCCCGGGCTGGAGTCCGCTTGACCATCAAATGCCTTAAATTAAATTTTTGACACATTTTAAAATGTTGAAACTATGCACGAAAAAGGAGACCAGAAATCAGACTTTTTAAAACCCTTTCAACACTAGATACCTCTGCAAACAGTGTATATCCAGATGACCTGGCTCGTAACGAGCCGTCTCATCAGGATCTGCACTGGTTGCAAGGATTTTTCCTAATTTGCTAAAAAATATTCCCTTTTTTAATATGAATAGACTTGTCCAAAAATCATTTTCTGATTACTTGATTGGTCGGAATTTGAAAATGGAATATTCCATTAAGTTTAAAACTTTGGGGTGAAACAGTTAAAATAAAATGTTTTAAAAATGTGCGCCAAAGTAGAGTATTGCGACGGCCAATTTCAAGCCTATGCTGCAATACTCTGTTGCACAGCCAGTTTTAGTGGTGGAGAAAACCGGAGTACCCGGAGGAAACCACCAACCTATGGCAAGTTTAATACTGCCAACTTCCTCACATGTGGTCTGCATGAACGTATCATACAGTCTCGCCCACATAGGTGAGGAGTTTTTCAGCCACCAGGGCCCCAGTATTAAACAAACCCACGAAAACCCATGACACAGTCGTTTCGGCCAAATGATCAACTTTTTTAGCTCGACTATTCGAAGAATAAGTAGAGCTTATGTTGTCACCCCGGCGTCGACGCCGGCTTTTTTTTGGCGTCGGCGTCACGCCTTGGTTAAGGTTTTTAGTCAAGCTTGTATATGGAATACTACTGGCCCTACACCCACCATACTTGGACAACTTCATCTCCTAGTGATGTACATCAATAACCCCTGATCTATATTTGACCTTCACCTACATTTCCTCTTGAATTACTTAGTTAATTCCCCTTGGTTAAGGTTTTTAGTCAACCTTGTACATGGAATACTAATTGTGCATACAGACATACTTGGGCAACCTGTTCTCATAGGATGTACATCAATAACCCCTGGTCTATTTTTGACCTTGACCTACATTTCCTCTTCAATTACTTAGATTAATTCCCTTGGTTAAGGTTTTTAGTCAAGCTTGTATATGGAATTACTCCTGGCCCTACACCCACCATACTTGGACAACTTCATCTCTTCTAGGGATGTACATCAATAACCCCTGATCTATATTTGACCTTGACCTACATTTCCTCTTCAATTACTTAGTTAATTCTCTTTGGTTAAGGTTTTTAGTCAACATTGTAGATGGAATACTCCTGGCCCTACACCAACCATACTTGGACAACTTTATCTCCTAGTGATGTACATCAACAACCCCTGACCTATATTTGACCTTCGCCTACATTTAACCTTGAATTACCTACTTAATTCCCCTTGGTTAAGGTTTTTCGTCAACCTTGGTTAAGGTTTTTAGTCAAGCTTGTTCATGGAATACTATTGTGCATACAGACACCATACTTGGACAACCTTTTCTCATAGGGATGTACATCAATAACCCCTGATCTATATTTGACCTTGACCTACATTTCCTCTTCAATTACTTAGTTAATTCTCCTTGGTAAAGGTGTTTAGTCAAGCTTGTATATGGAATACTCCTGGCCCTACACCCACCATACTTGGACAACTTCATCTCCTAGGGATGTACATCAATAACCCTTGATCTATATTTGATCTTGACCTACATTTGACCTTCACCTACATTTCCTCTTGAATTACTTAGTTAATTCTCTTTCGTTAAGGTTTTTAGTCAAGCTTGTAGATGGAATACTCCTGGCCCTACACCAACCATACTTGGACAACTTTATCTCCTAGTGACGTACATCAACAACCCCTGACCTATATTTGACTTTGACCTACATTTAACCTTGAATTACTTAGTTAATTCCCATTGGTTAAGATTTTTAGTCAACCTCGGTTAAGGTTTTTAGTCAAGCTTTCTACATGGAATACTGTTGTGCATACAGACACCATACTTGGACAACCTTTTCTCATAGTGATGTACATCAATAACCCCTGATCTATATTTGACCTTGACCTACATTTCCTCTTCAATTACTTAGTTAATTCCCCTTGGTTAAGGTTTTTAGTCAACCTTGTAGATGGAATACTCCTGGCCCTACACCAACCATACTTGGACAACTTTATCTCCTAGTGATGTACATCAACAACCCCTGACCTATATTTGACCTTGACCTACATTGTACATTTAACCTTGAATTACCTAGTTAATTCCCCTTGGGTAAGGTTTTTAGTCAACCTTGGTTACGGTTTTTAGTCAAGCTTGTACATGGAATACTATTGTGCATACAGACACCATACTTGGACAACCTTTTCTCATAGCGATGTACATCAATAACCCCTGATCTATATTTGACCTTGACCTACATTTCCTCTTGAATTACTTAGTTAATTCCCCTTGGTTAAGGTTTTTAGTCAAGCTTGTATATGGAATACTACTGGCCCTACACCCACCATACTTGGACAACTTCATCTCCTAGTGATGTACATCAACAGCCCCTGATATATATTTCACCTTCACCTATATTTCCTCTTCAATTACTTACTTAAGTCACCTTGGTTAAGGTTTTTAGTCAACCTTGGTTAAGGTTTTTACTCAAGCTTGTACATGGAATACTATTGTGCATACAGACACCATACTTGGACAACTTTTTCTCATAGGGATGTACATCAATAACCCCTGATCTATATTTGACCTTCACCTACATTTCCTCTTCAATTACTTAGTTAATTCTCTTTGGTTAAGGTTTTTAGTCAACCTTGTAGATGGAATACTCCTGGCCCTACACCAACCATACTTGCACAACTTCATCTCCTAGTGATGTACATCAACAACCCCGGACCTATATTTCACCTTGACCTAAATTTAACCTTGAATTAATTACTTAATCCCCCTTGGTTAAGGTTTTTAGTCAACCTTGGTTAAGGTTTTTAGTCAAGCTTGTATATGGAATACTATGTGCATACAGACACCATACTTGGATAACTTTTTCTCATAGGGATGTACTTCATAACTGATAACCTGTTTTCTTAATCCTGACCTATTTTACCTTGAATTAGTTTATAGTCAAGCTTGTATATGGAATACTCCTAGGCCTACATCAACCATACTTGGACAACTTCATCTCCTAGTGATGTACATCAATAATCCCTGACCTATATTTGACCTTGACCTACTTTTATCCTTGGATTACTTAGTTTTTTCCCCTTTTTTGGTTGGTTAAGGTTTTTAGTCAAGCTTGTATATGGAATACTCCTGGGCCTACAGCAACCATACTTGGAAAACTTCATCTCCTAGTGATGTACATCAATAACCCCTGACCTACATGTGTATATCTGTCATTGACCTACATTTAACCTTGAATTATTTACTTAATTTCCCTTGGTTAAGTTTTTTAGTCAACCTTGGTTAAGGTTTTTATGCAGGCAGCAGGCACCTTTTTTGTCAAGCTATGTGTACATCGACAACCCTCGTAGTCGAGCTATGCTGTTCTCCTACAGCTCTTGTTTAATATATAAAATATTTATATGACATCACATTTATAATATACAGTGGACATGACACACAGTTTTCAAGATTTTCAGGAATACAGAGGCCAAACTTCTGTATTTTTTATGAAAATACATACTCATTCTTGTCTTGTTGTTGTACTTCTAAGTCCAGCCGCTTACTTTTACCCGCTATTTTTTCGCGCAAATGTAAAGCCCCTGGGTAGCCCCGGCACTGCAGGGACAAATTTTTTGTTAATGCCCCGGGGTTTAGCCCCGCTATCCCCCGCTATGTCCCGGCCTGGGGGGGGGGCGGGGATTACAATTGACTGGTGCATAACCAAATAGTAACAGATAAACGCCACACCTGAACTCGAATAATTGCAAATCGTATATAACGATAAGCCGCGAAACGACAGTAGCTGGGCCCGAAAACATATTACATCATACTTTGCATAACCAAATATCGATCATTCCCGGCCTGATATGTTATGCCCTGACCAATCGTCAAATATCATCATTATATAGGATAACACTGTTACGGCTGAGTCTCCATATATCACATGCACTCACACTCAGCCTTTTTCACGGTCTTACATACCGGCTTCGTGCGATAGGAGAATGAACTAGCTAGGTTAAATTAACCGCCTCATTGCCTCCTTCATTTAATGCACATATTTCGACTGTATTGCAGATATTAGTAAATTCGGAAACAAACGGGCCAACAGTCATTGACCTGCCACTTATGGGTTCAAATGCCCGGGTTTGGAAGGTCCTCGAGCCAATTCCTACCCTTAAATATAAGATAAAAAAAAACAAAAAACATTAGTCAAAAAATAGATTAAATACAATTCAATGTTTTCATGCAAAAATATTAACTTCGATATGTTGTCCATATTGTGTGAAAACAGTTTTTGGATCAGGTTCCTCGTTTTGAAACTGTGCTACCTAAAACACGCCTGGCTGCATGGGCCTACAGACACTACATTTAAATGTATATCATGGGCTTGTAATAATGTACAGTATGTATTTATGATGTTTATAGTGTTTTTGTAAAGAACTGGTCAGGAACAAACTAATTTCACAATGTTAGTTATTTTGAGTCGATATATATATAATATAATAACTTTAAAAAGTGAATGATGTGCATTGCCAAATAGCATGCGCTTGCATATGGCAATACTACCTGCAATCATGTCACTATATATACAAAATCAATTCTTAATATAGTAGCTTCATCGGTTAATGAAATAAAACATATAGTGACATTACAATTGCATGTGCTACAGATATATATGACGTTACACCAAATTCGGCAGAGACACTACACATGTTATTATATCTGATAATGCCTATTTTTACCACAATTAATTGTGTGCAATTAACTTGGTTATGATTTATTTCATGCACAGGTAGTAAGGTAGTTATGAAGCAGTGAAAAAGCAATTACCTAATTACAAACATGTCTTATTTAATGTTTTCTAACATCTGTTACTTGGACAAAATTGTCAATTATATGTGTACCCAAATTACAGTAATTGGCTAAAATGAGTCAGTCAGTGTCAAGAGGTATAGAACTACAATACCATTGTATTATTAAGCTAATCATCTTTCTTATATGTAAGATAGTGAAAATGACAAGTAGTGCCATTTTGTGAAATCACATTATGGGGCTACAGACACTATCAATTGTACATGCGGTATGGTACAACTATGCTATTATATAACATTTGTGTACACTAAATTGTCACAGACACTACATGTACATAAATGTCACACATATTGTTGATATAACCAGACACTTTGTTTATGAAACAACGCAAATTTGAATTAACAGTAAACTAGTAACACCAACAGTTGAAAACTTTAAGAATTAACAGGATAAATTGTCAGTTGTTTTGTGCATAGCACCGTCATTTTGAAAGTTTCAGAAAAAACACTTTTTAGCAGCCTCACTATCATTATAAATGTTTTGTCTGTATCGTCTCATCTCTTTGGTCTTTCGTCCCACACTTTCACTGTTTAAACACTTGTCTAATTATACCCCCCGCAACAAGTTGTGGTGGGGGGGCATACTGGAGTCAGGTTGTCCGTCCGTCCGTCCCTAAACTTAACATCAGATAAATAGTGTTATAACTTCTATTTCCTTCATCTAAAATACTTAATATTTCACACATGCATTCCTGTAAAGCTCTACTACCATGCTGTGCCAAATCCATGACTGTCCAAACCCCGCTGATCCCAAGGTCAAGGTCAAATACTTAGTCTCTTTACAGAACTTAACATCAGAGAAATATGTTATAACTTCTATTTCCTTCATCTAAAACGGAATGCTTAATATTTCACACATGCATTCTTGTAACTTCTATTTCCTTCCTCGGATCTGCTTCACATTTCACACACGCATTGCTCCAATGGACCTCTACCACAAATTCACGTTCGTGCCCAGAGTCAAGGTCACAAGCCCACACACTTTTTTTCACATATTTAGGGGAATACCCCGAAAACTCCGACTACGCCGAAAACTGGCATCACGACCATACAGTAATCTAACCTCGCGTGTTAAGTGGTTGGGCGATTTGGGCCCAAGTTATACAATCTCCCAGGGAGTGCGGCAGGGCAGTGTGCTTTTGACATTTCTATACAAGACGTACATCGACGGTCTACTAGTAGAGCTAAAACATCATAAACTTGGGCTATCCATTGCCAACACATTTATAGGATGCCCGACCGTTGCAGATGACGTGTGTCTCCTATCGGAAAGTGTTGAGGAATTACAAAACATGCTACATGTTGCAACACGACATGCCAGCCAAAATCGTGCAACATTACATCCGACAAAGACAAATGCTGTGGTCTTACCTCTCGCTATACAAAATACGACCTAAAATGGACACTCGGACCAATTGAAATTACACCTAGTAACAGAACTACCCACCTTGAACTGTTTCGCTGTGAAAGCAAAGAAAATGAAGTCAACATTGATGAACGTGTTAGCCTAGCAAGAAGAACCATGTACTCACTAATTAACACCGGTTTCCATGGATCGAATGGGCTAAACCCTGCAGTGTCGCTCAGACTGTATCAGTGCTACGTGTTACCACGGCTATTATTTGGGCTGGAAGTACTTCCATTAACTGTTACGCAAACCCTATTTCCCTCAAGATTCCACATTAAAGTTCTCCGTAGAATACAATCACTCCCTGATAGGACTGCATCGGGAGCAGTGCATCTTCTGTTAGGCGCGCTACCAATAGAAGCAGAAATCCATAAACGCCAGCTGAGTTTTATCTACAACATTAATATCTTCAGCTTCAGCTATGACACTCTTATAGCTAGTGCAGTCAATAATGTGTTTTGTGATTGCTTGTTTGTCACAGAAAAGTTCCTTGTACTTATGGGAGCCAATGATGGATATCACCAGCTGTTTCAGTTTGGCGAAACCCTCCATACGTATATGGTACATCACTGGACACGTAGTTATCATGTGGACCAGGTCTTCACTCTCCATGGCACATGATCTGCAGAGTGGATCTTCGGTGAGTTGGTTGAATCTATGCTTTGTTGCTTGTAGGATGTAGGTGCCGGTTAGCATGCAGCACTTGGTGATGCCCCTTTTCACATCGATCACTGTAACAAGTATGTCTACTGAACTATGCCACAAGCTCCACATACAACAAACTTGATTACTGCAGTAACTATTATTTAAACCTCTGCAACTAGAATCTACTGATCTGCTGTGATGCTGCATCTGCCTATAATAAACTGTTCATATTCGTCTATGGTACTATGTGTGTAGATAATTTTATCATTTGAAGCATGGTGGAGGATCTTTACTAATACACAAACCAGTTTTACCATAGAGTCTTACAAGTGCTGGACGACATACAGAAAAGTGCTTGGTGTTCCAATCATTGGAAAGACACTACAGAAGAAAAGAAAGCAACAGAGAAATGGACTTAAACACGAAAACTTAACGTTTATGTCTCTCACTCTTTGACTATATGCACGAGTTATGCGAACCTGACATTTATAATTACTACCAGCTAAATTCTAGTACATGCTACTTTTTCTCTTTTTCCCAAAAATACAACGTAGTTACGGCCCTGAAACCTCAACGTAGTAATACAACAAACTTGTATGTAACACATGATCATACTGCTCATAGAATATTTAAATATAGTTGAGAAACATTATCGAAGTACTATACATAAGTCATAACTAATATAAACAGTTACAGAATAAGTTCAATTATATATTGACTGGCTTCCTGGTTTCAGAATGTTGAAATGGCCTGAAATTGGGCATAATCGGAAGATACGCTGGGAAATCCCCATATTGGTACCCGGCTGTTCAATAGACGCGAAAAAGATCCGTCGCAATAACCGGAAACCATACTGGAAATACCCATATGACGTCACTGCCTTTTTTTTTTTTGTTCACGACTCTCCCTTAAATTTGAAGATTATGTGCCGGCGCCTAATTAAAAGTGAATATAAATATACAGTGATGTAGGGGGAGGTAGTGGGTCGTAAAACTATATACACATGCAGTAGTTTACTGGTGGTAGATTGGAGTGAGGACAGCCACAGGGATAAGGGCTTTGAAAGCATCCACTGGCACTGTGGCTGCTTCATGAACAGAGGATGGCAGGAGGTTCCATTGAGTAATAGTGTGGGGGTAGAAGGCAAATTTGTATGAGTCTTTGTTTGTAGAAATGTGTCTAAATGAGTGAATATTGAGTTGTCTAGTTCGGCGATCAACAGGGTTAAGTAAATTTATTGGGGTTTGATAGCAACTACTTGGTGGACGATTTTGTAGAGCATAATTAATCGGCAGCGTGTTCTACGAATTTCAAGAGAGGGCCAGTTGAGATTTTGTAACATGTTGGATACTGAGCTGGTGTTATGGTAGCGGTGGGAAACAAACCTGGCTGCACGTCTTTGAACTTTTTCTATCTGGTTAATTTGTGATTTTGTGTGAGGGTCCCAAACTGAAGAAGAATATTCAAGTTTGGGCCGAACAAGTGCTTTGTATGCATGATCTTTAACTTTGGTGGAGTTTATCTTCAAATTTCGTTTTAGGAATCCCAAGGATTGGTTGGCCTTACTGGTAATTGTGTTTATGTGTTTGTCCCATTTTAGATTACTTTGGAGTGTGAGGCCTAGATATTTTGTATTTGATACATTTTCTAGTTGATGGCCATGAAGTTTGTACGTAAATTTTATCGGATTTCTTTTTTGAGTTACACTGAGAATGTTGCATTTATCTGGATGAAAGTGCATGAGCCAGTCTTGCTCCCACCTACCAGCAGAATTTAGGTCTGATTGGAGTAGCTCAGCATCTGTGATTGTGTGTATTTCTTTATAAATAATACTGTCGTCTGCGAAAAGTCTGAGGGTGCTATATTGTAGGTAGTCTGGGAAATCATTTATGTAGATGAGGAAGAGGATAGGCCCCAAGACAGTGCCCTGGGGTACGCCTGAAGTGACTGGTGCCTTATTTGACATTTCGCCCTCCAGGACTACTGTCTGGGTCCTATCAGCAAGAAAGTCGGAGATCCAGTTAAGAGCGTTGCAGTTGATGCCGTAGAATTTAAGTTTGTAGAGAAGGTGTTTGTGGGGAACTTTATCAAAAGCTTTGGCAAAATCCATAATGATGGTGTCAGTTTGAATATTTCGGTCATTTGATTGGCAAAGATTTTGGAGAAAAGAGATGAGTTGGGTTTCACAAGAGCGGGATGATCTGAAGCCATGTTGTAAATCGTATAAAATATTATTGTTTTCCAAATGTGACATCATATTACTTGATACAACATGTTCTAGAAGTTTACAGCAAATGCATGTCAGAGATATTGGCCGATAGTTAATGGCATCGTGCTTGTCTCCTTTTTTAAATACTGGACATACATTTGCGTGTTTCCAATCACTAGGGATTTTGCCTAAGGACAGGGAGGTTTGGAAGATTATGGTAAGGATCGGAGATATTGATTCACTACATTCTTTTTAAAATTTATTTCACTGGGAATTTTATCAGGTCCTGAAGCTTTATGTGGTTTAAGATTACGAAGAAGTTTGGTAATGCCGTTTTCAGTGATAGATATATCTTGCATAACAGGGTGTGGACTGGGCCCCTTGTCGGGTATGGGGTTGTCTGTTATGGGGGTAAATGCTTTTTGGAACTGGTTATTTAGGATATTTGATTTGCTATGTGGGTCTGATTTTAGTATGCCATTTTCTCTCAGTGGTGGGACAGTTTGGTTTTTCAGTTTTCTGCGTTTTTATGTATGAAAAAAGATTTTTGGGTAGTTTTGTAGTTTTTGGGTTTCCTTGTTCCTGAATTGGTATGTCACAGATAATATTTTCAATGTATAGCCAATAAGCTTGCCTTTGTTCTTTTTGGATTTCATTTTTAAATTTTTTGAGTTTCTCGTGTTTTTGGTTATGTGATTTTCTGCTTTTGAGTAGGTTGCGTTTATACTTATTCATTTTCTTTCTCAATTCGTTTGACATAGTGAAATAGTGACATAGTGAAATATGAAAAAGATGAGATAGAGCAGAAGAGTTAGGAAAAATAGAAGAAAGTAAAGAAAGGAAAATAATACAGAGAAAGAAGAGTGTTCAAATTTATAGTTGAGTCTACACTGTAGAGTGCTGGTTCTTCAATGAATCCAGCGACTCTGCCAAGCAATTGTGAGACGGGAGCTGTAGCCTATTTCACTAACAGGATTTCTTATATTTAAGGGTGGGAAATCGGTATGACTAAAGTGCGCATCGGAGATTTCACGGCGCATTGGGCGCATTGGAGATTTCACGGCGCATTGGAGTTTTATATGTTATATATCTTCTAAATAATAGCATAAAATTATTTATCTAGAATATATAATAGCATAAAATTATTTATCTAGAATATATATTTAAGTCAAGGTGAATGCGCATGTGTAAAGTTGATTTTGTATCAATTTTAGAAAAATACCTACCGAAAATATAATATGGCCTCGGCGCATTGGAGATTTCGGGGCGCATTGGAGTTTTATATGTTATATATCTTCTTAATAAAAACATTAAATTCAAATTGTTCTTCTTATATATATACTGTTACATATATATAAAATATATTTAAGTCAGTATATTTTGTCAGTATAATACTGACGCTTATCACTACGGAGTGCTTACAAGGAAAACATATTGAAATATAAAAAGATGATGATAGAGCAGAGAGTTAGGAATAATAGAATAAAGTAAAGAAAGGAAAATAATACAGAGAAGAGTGTTCAAATTTATAGTTGAGTCTACACTGTAGAGTCTGGTTCTTACTGAATCCAGCGACTCTGCCAAGCAATTGTGAGACGGGAGCTGTAGCCTATTTCACTAACAGGATTTCTTATATTTAAGGGTGGGAAATCGGTATGACTAAAGTGCGCATCGGAGATTTCGCGGCGCATTGGGCGCATTGGAGATTTCACGGCGCATTGGAGTTTTATATGTTATATATCTTCTAAATAATAGCATAAAATTATTTATTTTCTTGTTGTATATATAGTGTTACATATCTATAATATATTTAATTCAATGCGAATGCGTATGTGTAAATTTGATTTTTTATCAATATTAAAAAAAATGCCTACCGAAAATATAATCTGGCCTCGGCGCATTGGAGATTTCGGGGCGCATTGGAGATTTATATGTTATATATCTTCTAAATAATAGCATAAAATCAAATTTTTTCTTGTTGTATATAATATATTGTTAACATATCATGATATATATTAGTCACGCAGCTGCGTATGTTGGTTTAAAGTTGATTTTGTATCGATATTAGAATGCCTACCGTGAAATATTAATCTGGCCTCGGCGGCATTGGAGATTTCGGGGCGCATTGGAGATTTATATGCTATATCTTCTAAATAATACATACTCTTGTTGTATATAATATATTGTTACATATCTATAATATATGTAACGCAAATGTTAGTAAATTGTTTGATCGTATTATGCCTACCGAAAATATAATCTGGCCTCGGCGCATTGGAGATTTGGGGCGATTGGAGATTTATATGCTATATCTTCTAAATAATAGCATATGTTTTCTTGTTGTATATAATAGTTGTTACATTATAATATATAGTCAACGCAAATGCGTATGTGTAAAGTTGATTTTGTATCGATATTAGAAAAAATGCCTACCGAAAATATAATATGGCCTCGGCGCATTGGAGATTTCGGGGCGCATTGGAGTTTTATATGTTATATATCTTCTTAATAAAAACATTAAATTCAAATTGTTCTTCTTATATATAATATACTGTTACATATATATAAAATATATTTAAGTCAGTATATTTTGTCAGTATAATACTGACGCTTATCACTACGGAGTGCTTACAAGGAAAACATAGTGAAATATGAAAAAGATGAGATAGAGCAGAAGAGTTAGGAAAAATAGAAGAAAGTAAAGAAAGGAAAATAATACAGAGAAAGAAGAGTGTTCAAATTTATAGTTGAGTCTACACTGTAGAGTGCTGGTTCTTCAATGAATCCAGCGACTCTGCCAAGCAATTGTGAGACGGGAGCTGTAGCCTATTTCACTAACAGGATTTCTTATATTTAAGGGTGGGAAATCGGTATGACTAAAGTGACTAAAGTGCGCATCGGAGATTTCGCGGCGCATTGGGCGCATTGGAGATTTCACGGCGCATTGGAGTTTTATATGTTATATATCTTCTAAATAATAGCATAAAATTATTTATTTTCTTGTTGTATATAATATAGTGTTACATATCTATAATATATATTTAATTCAATGCGAATGCGTATGTGTAAATTTGATTTTTTATCAATATTAAAAAAAATGCCTACCGAAAATATAATCTGGCCTCGGCGCATTGGAGATTTCGGGGCGCATTGGAGATTTATATGTTATATATCTTCTAAATAATAGCATAAAATCAAATTTTTTCTTGTTGTATATAATATATTGTTACATATCTATAATATATATTTAAGTCAACGCAAATGCGTATGTGTAAAGTTGATTTTGTATCGATATTAGAAAAAATGCCTACCGAAAATATAATCTGGACTCGGCGCATTGGAGATTTCGGGGCGCATTGGAGATTTATATGCTATATATCTTCTAAATAATAGCATAAAATCAATTGTTTTCTTGTTGTATATAATATATTGTTACATATCTATAATATATATTTAAGTCAACGCAAATGCGTATGTGTAAAGTTGATTTTGTATCGATATTAGAAAAAATGCCTACCGAAAATATAATCTGGCCTCGGCGCATTGGAGATTTCGGGGCGCATTGGAGATGCATATGCTACATACCTTCTTAATAAAAACATTAAAATCGATTTTTTCTTCTTATATATAATATATTGTTACATATCTAGAATATATATTTAAGTCAAGGTGAATGCGCATGTGTAAAGTTGATTTTGTATCAATTTTAGAAAAATACCTACCGAAAATATAATATGGCCTCGGCGCATTGGAGATTTCGGGGCGCATTGGAGTTTTATATGTTATATATCTTCTTAATAAAAACATTAAATTCAAATTGTTCTTCTTATATATAATATACTGTTACATATATATAAAATATATTTAAGTCCATGTGAATGCGCATGTGTAAAGTTGATTTTGTATCAATATAATAAATAATTATTAGAAAAATACCTACGGAATATAATATGGTCGCGGCGTATTGGAGATTTCGGGGCGCATTGGAGTTTTATATGTTACATATCTATTAATTACAAACATAAAAATAATTTGTATCAATCTGTTCTGTCCCGTTCAGGATCTACTCTGATATTATGCTACCCGGACTTTCTACCCTGATCAGGTTCTATTGTGACATTTTAATCCATATACTGGCTACCCGGTCAGATCAGGATCTACTCTAATATTATAATCCAGAACTGGCTATCCGGTCTGCTCAGGTTCTACTGTGACCATTTAATCCATATACTGGCTACCCGGTCAGATCAGGATCTACTCTGATATTGTAACACATTAATCCAGAACTGGCTACCCATGTCTGATCAGGTTCTACGGTGACCTTTTAATCCATATACTGGCTACCCGGTCAGATCAGGATCTACTCTGATATTGTAACACATATATGTGCTACACAGTCTGATCAGGTTCTACTTTGACATTTTAATCCATATACAGGCTACCCTTTTCGATCAGGATCTATACTGTCAGTATTACTTATCAAACAACAGGGCATGTTATCCCATGGATCTTAACTATAAGTGTATTTCATATATTGACGCGTGAAACGGGTGATTTAATCCGTAGTGTTTTATGGTGCCCAATTAACCTGTTATCTCCTTTGACACGTGCCGCACGATACAATGCTTCTAGCCATTAAACAACACTGTGTAGTACACTGTGTAGTGCACATGAAATAAAGATTTTCAAAATCGTGTATATGCTGGTTGCCACGATAAATGCTTATGCTAATCACATATATGTGTAATGTGTAATGTGTAATGCGATACCGATGTTTGCTGGAATATTTTAAATTATGTTCGGGTATTGCAAACATCCTTCTCATTTCAGATCGCACACTTGTGTTGTAGATATATATACTGTCTAGTCGATCAGATCAAGATCTATACTGAACAGAATCTACTCTGATAGTGTAACACATATACCCGGTCTGATCAGGATCTACAATGATATTTTTAAACATATATAATGGCTACCCTGTTTGTTCACGATCTACTTTGATATTTGTTCTGTATCTACTCTGATATTGTAACACATATATTTCATCAGGATCCATACTGTCAGTAATAATAAACGCCATCAACGGGAAAGAAGCCGAACCAAAGGAAACGGAAACGCGCAGAACGCTCCAGGACACCACACGCGAAACGACGGCTGACAGATAACGTCACGTTGTAAATCGTTCGGAAACATTCGTATTATCGTAGTATCGACATCGTTGCCATCATACTATCGACATCGTTGTATCGTTATCACACGATGCCCGATATGATATTTCCTCGGCTGTTTGAAAACAAAATACAGTGGAACCCCTCCAAACCGGACCCCCTCTATACCGGAATTCGCGCTATACCGAACATACTACCACGTCCCGAATATTCTGCTATATAAACTCATTAGTTTCTACCCCTCTATTCCGGAACCCCTCTACTCCGTAATCCGGACGCCATTTCAAGTCCCAAAACCATATTTCAATGTTAAAATAACCCCAGAAAACAGGAAACACGGTCACCTGTCAGGATGTCATCAAAGAAATACACAGCGCCCAATTTCAATGTTGTTGTTTCAAGCGGGTGTCAAAATCACACCGTGTTTAGAATAGACTGGTTCCCGGTAGTATTGTTCAGCTCTGGTTCCCAAAATGCGGAGCCACGAGAATGAGACGATTCGAACGGACTCCCAACTTGACATTTGTGTGGAAGAAATAACAAAATTGATCAAATTACGCGCTATCCATGCGTGTAATGCGCTAAGCGGCGTGTTTTTTTAACGTCATAAGCGGCATTACAAAGTTAAGAATCTATTCAATAC
>CM055265.1:136031046-136084876 GCA_029237695.1 Conchocele bisecta
AGGCGGCTTGTTACAAGCCGGCTCATCTGGATCTACAGATGTTTGCTTTATGGTCTGTAGGTTTTGGTTGAAAGGGTTAACCCTTACTACACGCTGAATTAAATGTTCGTCTGCTGGTGAAATGTTTTATTTTCAATATTTCTCGACAAAAACCTGGTTTTGACAGCACATGAAAATCGTCTCCAGTGGAGACGATTCTCATGTGCTGTCAAAACCAGTTTTATGTTAAGAATTAAAGCAAAAATGAAAACAGCAGACGGCAATTTCCGTCAGCAGCGTAGGAAGGGTTATGGGACATGGACAGTCTGGGGTCGGACAATATGCCCCAGGCTCACTCTACCCACAACACTGGTATAGTGGATGAAAATAGCATGTACAGGCTACGCTCGTTTACTCAAAGTTGCTTACGTCGAAATCACCGGTTACGTCGAATTACTAGCACGGTCCCATTTAAAATCCTATGATTTTCCATATAGCTAAGTTCGGTTAAGTCAAATTTCGATAACTCAAATTTTCCGTTTATTCGAAGGTATATTTAGGTCCCGAAAACGTAAATCTACTGTATTTCACACTCGTTAAGTCGAAATGTCAATTTGCGGAGGTAAGTAGAAATTTGTCACCTGCAGTTTACCTGATCAAAGTCGGACAGGACTCCCGAAATGACCGTCGGTGATCATTAAGTGGTGAGCAATAAATGGCAACTATTTTATGGACCGATTTGTTAGTAAAGTGCACCTTTCCTGCGTACATGTACATAACAGACAATCAGACATGACAAGTTTTTTACGTGAAGTGGACGTCGCAGATGGGGATCGATTGTGATATTATTCTAACTGTATTTACTGTGTACATGTATGTGACGTTTTGTGTTTAATTTAAAACTGTAATTACATACAGTGCAACAATCGAAACTGGTGTGGATTCAGATTATACAGTATGGGACGAAACATTGAATGGCGAAATTTTTCATTTGTTCAATAAACATTAGTTCGAACATTAATAGTTTGTACAATCAAGTCTGGTCAGAAATAATCATAATAGTGTTACAAATCGTATTTCTTGTTGTTTTTGTGTTTCCGTGTATAATTTATTAAAATAATTCATAAAATATTATGTTCTGTTATTATTTATTTCATTGGTGAACTGAATATGTACATATCGCTACATGCGCATGTCACGTGTGCCACATCCGGTTATCTATAATTACACAAAGACATGCATATGTGTATTTGTAAACAAACCGAAAGTGTTTAAATATGATTTGTCTTAGAAACAGCATTTAACATGTATCCATGTACATTTAATTGCTAACATAAATCATATTTACTACTCAAGGCTACATCAGCAAGTAATCATTTGGTTCTAACTGTCAATAAAATAGTTTGTTGTCCGACAGGTTGCGTACTACGGATACGTCAAACTACGGTTAACTCGAAGTATTTTTTTATCTCCCTTCGAATTCGAGTAAGTGAGTGTGGCCTGTATTTTCAAAATATGTTCAATATTCAACTACATACTGGCTGCACAGGTCAGCATTCAGTCAAACATTTTTCTTACTGTCATTTATGAACATATTACATCTTTATTGCAGGACTGTGCACAAATGTGGCACAATGTCCTGGATATAAATGTGGCTGTGACTGGAGAAATGGGTCTTATGGCTTTTGTAACTAGTGTAGCTCCTGATCAAATAGCACACTCCTGTAGCCTGATAATGATCTATATCACTTGTTAGAAACATGGAATGGCAAACATTGCAGAGCCTAATCAGACTGCGGATGCACAGGCTGATCTGGATCTACACTAGTGGCAAAATCCATAAGCCCATTTCTCCAGTCACAGCCACATATTTGTCATGCCATGTCATGTTGTCCATTATAGTTTATACACAACTGTCTGTTCCACGTTTTTCTGCCGATGCACTTCTGGCTATTAAACACATTAAATCTAAAAAGTATTTAAATGTAAGTACATGTACTTTTTTTATTTGTGGACCGATTTTCAAAATCTAACTTGTTTACTTAGTTGCATCATTTCCAAGCTAATTAACCAGGTTTCGGAGTCTCTTTTTTTTCGCAATAAAATCAATAATTTTTTGGACAATGGTGACTTTTTTGTTATTGATAAAAAAGTACTTACATTTAAATTGTTTTTAATTTAATGTGTTAATAGCCAAAAGTTTTTCAGCAACAAAACTTGGAACAGACAGTAGTTGCGCTATTTCAGCAAAACTCCTGTATCATCCGTAGCAGACTGCTACTAATGTTATAGAGTTTTTGCAGTTACATGTCCACTTGTCCACTGAAACTGCTGGCCATCGTTGATTTACCAGACTTACTGGGGCTGGGCGGGCCTTTGTGCCATGTAGCAGACCTTGGTGAGGAGCAGCTCCAGCAGGTAGCCCCGGTGGGGGTCCCCAATCAGGTGTAACTCATCCACCACTATAATCCCTGCAACACAACAGCCATAGATCGATCATTCAGGCCACAACCAAAAACTCGATTTTTGTCAGTGAGGGCTTACAAAATATGCCAACCTGAGCCCTGATTCTAAGGCTGTCTGACCTTGACACATGCATAAGTGGGGCTTATAGTGTGTCACAATATAGATATAGGAAGATTAGAGTAAAGTAGGTGGAAAATAAATAGAAGTTGCATTTAATAAAAGAAAGAGAAATTAAGAGGAATGCATTTATTCTATGACCGCACTAAGTCTGTAACCATGATGTTGGTAACAGCGAGGATAGAGTGTCATGGATATTGGATAGAGAAGCAGCCGAGGAATGCATGTGTGAAATATAAAGCGGTTTCCATGAGGGAAAAGTAACTTATGAAATGTTTACCCCAAAGTTAAGTTTTGAGAATGACTATGAATGTGACATGACATTGAGATTAATGGGGTTCAGAGCCGTACTATTCTCACAGCATGATAGAGGGCCATCTGGTGAATGCATGTTTGAAGGAAGTTCAGTGAAAGGAAATAGATGAGATTATCACAATGTTTAGTTTTCATAACAGACTAATTCGGTAACCTTGACACTAGAAAAACCTGAGGCAATATGAATAAGAAAAAAAAGAAAAATGTTTCTCATCTTTATGGCGTCAATATAAGGTTCGACGATGTCCAGTCGTGGGTAAACATTTGCCGTGGCACGAGGGAACTGTTTGAACCCCAAGGCCGTAGGCCGCGGGTTCAAACAGTTCCCGAGTGCCACAGCAAACGTTTACCCATGGTTGGACATGGTCGAACGTTATTGTTACATTTCCGTCGGAAATATTGTGTAATTTGAGCATATATGCAGTACTTTCAGGACTTTGATAATCTGCTCCATTCAAACAGCTGATTTACATATACATACTCCGGGGCCGCAATACACATCGTGCCATGGTCAAACAGCACGCGCTGTACGTTTGAACACGGCTGTGAGCGGTGTCAAACAATGGCAGTCATGTAACAATACCCAACTGATCCAGCTTGTTTTCCTCCAGGAGTCGGTTGACGAGGCTGTTGCCCTTCTCGATGGTACACACGGCCACGTCAACACTGTTGAACCCACCTGCCGGGGCGTGATGACCCATAAACCCACTCACCCGGATACCCGCATCCTGGTATAGCTCCTGTAGCATGGGACGATGGGGAGGATATTGGGTTACACCTGTAGCATATTTTACCAAACTTGCTAAGCATACATATCTAGCTAAGTATTATAACAAACGCAAGCGAGCGGTCTTACGATTTGTTGTGTTGTCAGGATGGCTTATGGAGTCAATGGAAGATGTTTATTCAGGTATTTAGTTTATTATCTGAGTGTTATTCTACAACAAGACCATGACGGGTACTGGTTACAATCAGGTGACGACTACTGGTCACTGGCGAGAATACGCCACATAGATGTTATCCTTTGCTCTTATGAGCTGAACCATTCGATCCTAGCCATTTGGGTTGTATTTTTATAGGTTCTGAAACTGTACCACATGACGTCACTTGACCAATCATGATGCTTGGGCGTCGGGCAAATCTGTCAAAAATGTCAGCCATCTGCCAGATTTGCGAGATCGCCAAAAATGACGTCATCACCATGAGACTTTTAACAATTTCACACATTAAAACAGCTCAAAACCTATCTGGCACATCCCAAATATGTAGTTTATATATTTATCTTGGTATTTACACAGGTAATCGAGAGTGGTTCGGTGATTTTATAACTTTATGGGACAATTTTGATGCGGAGACGCTGGCGTTTTCGCATTCAAAATTGAGCGCCACTTCAACTTGATTTTATCCTTAGAATCAACCAAAACAGGAATTTACAGTCTGAAACTTTGTGTAAATGTTAGTTTTACACATTAATTAGGATTTACAAACGAAACCTCGTGAATATCTGATTAAATAGCCTTAATTTAGCAATTCTAATGTGCTTCTCAGGATCTGTCAGATTTGGCAGATCTGCCAAACATGGCCGCTGTCAGAGAGAAATCATGAACATGTCAACTTGCCAGACTTGGAATGTAAACAAATATAGGACAGATAGGCATGCAGGATGTGGGTCAAGACTCTCATAATATATTCCTTTTTGCAAGAAAGAGTGAACTAGTCATTGAAACACTTCCATCATCCTAAGAATAAGACTGCCAGACACTGTCAGCAAGGTTGCCAGACATGTTTGTCAGTATTATCACAATTCTGTCAAGTTGCTAGATTTCTTCCTGTGGCCATAAAAAGCTATCAGGCATGTTTGTCTTAGTGAAAATGTGAAATTATATGCCTGAATTACCATTATATTAGCTACAGAGTGTAGATATGTCAATAATAATACCATATTTAGCTTGTCAAAATGAGTCGTGTACCCCACCCACTCACTTCGCATGAGGGTTATAATTACACTCAGGTTCTATTCTGTTACAGTATACTTTGAGGGAGTAATCATTATTTTTTCCTGAAATGCATTATTTCATAATTATAGAACTAACAACTGCATATATTTGATGATTAAAAGTATGCAGATTTATGATACTGAATTTATTACATTATCACAGCTAAAATGGCTGTGATAATGTAATAAATTCAGTATAATAACAAGAAACGAGGCAAAGCCACGAAGGCCAGGTTTTTTCCAAGCATAGACACTTGGATAACATAATTATACCCACTTTTTGTAGACTAGATGGCCGTGGCCTGCATGTCGCGCCTTGGGGCGAGGCATGGACACTAAAAAAAGAGACATAGTAGATGGAAAAAGTTTAACCAAAAAACTTTAATCAGACACACGGACGTACAGACGTACGGACGAACGTATGCCAAAATGCCGACGATATCGCGCTGAGAATGATGATAAACACCCATGTGAAGTATCAAGGTAATGGGTGAAGCAGTTGCAGAGATATAGTACACGAAAAAACTTTAACAAAAAAATTCAAAGTAATTTGACCTTGACATTGGGCATAGGGGCCGCACGGTCAATTGCGTAGAAATAATAGGTGAAGGTAAAAAAAATGGTCACATGTTGGATAGTTGTATGTGGTAGGCACCCCTTGGTTATGTTTGTTTGTTTGTTTGTTTATTGGTGTTTAACGGCCTATCAACAGCTAAGGTCATGTAAGGCCGGGCAAACAGGTTCGATCCCGTTTTAACCTGCTGCATTGGGGGGAAAATCCCAAAATCAGAACGGAATAATTACATCGAGATACAACATATTCAGCCCTGAAATTAGAATAACCTGACCTGGTGCCAGGTCCATACTGCACCAAAGTCACTTGGCCCCTTCCCCTTTAAAAGTAATACAGGTAGGATTACTGTTATAAGGGGTATAACCAGATTCAACTGTCACATACAAAATGCCAAAGACCTATGTGAGGGCCAAACCAGGTCTCCAGTCGGGATTCCGGTAAGGATGAACCCCGATCGTTAAATTACCCATTGCATGCTCCCACCTGCCACCCACTCCCTTTGGTTATGAAGCTGTGAAAGTTTGGTGGTCCTAGGTGGTACAGTACCAAAGAAATGGACTTAAACACGAAAACTTAACATTGTAAACGCGAAAAGTTAACATTGAAAATGGCTAAGTCGACTGCGCGGAAAAAATAGGTCAAGTTCAAAAAAATGTAACATGTTGGATAGTGATATGTGGTGGGCACCCCTTGATTATGAAGCTGTGAAAGTTTGGTGGTCCTAGGTGGTACAGTAACAAAGAAATGGACTCAAACACGAAAACTTAACATTGATTGTGGACACCGCCCGCCGTCCGCCCAAACGGCTTTCGCCAATCCAATAGCCTGGATTTTTTTCCCAAAATCCTGGCTAAAAAATTTATCGTTAAAATAAAAATTTCTCCCTCAATTAGTCCATGATACAAGACCCAATTTTTTCAATTCCGTTGCACCCCCCCTCTGCCCTTAGTTTTTTTGCATCATCTTCAAGGAAAATATGTCTACTATCAGAATCTGCTTGTTGCCAGCGAAAAAAAGTGTCCAAAATGGGTGGCAACAAGCTATTTATAGACACACCCTCGCATTTTCTGTTTTCCCAAAAAATGACATATTTTAATGAGGCTTGACCAAGTTATATAATTTTAATCAAATCATGTGGTATTTTTACACATTTTGTGAGAGGTTGGGAACTATGGAATAGTATAATGTACAATTAAACAAAAGCTGACAATCCAAAAGTCATAATTTTCACACTTTATTACCCCACCCACCCATTTTCAATGGTGAAATATACATGGTAATAACTTCATGAAAACATGGTAATTTTTCACTTTATCAATTTCAATGTCGTCTAGTAGTGACTATTAAACATATCCAGCGCATATACGTTCAATATTTAGTGTCTATCGTCAAATATACAAAGTGAAAAACAACGTATATTTTACAATTCCCCACCCACTAATTTTACAATGGTAACTTCACTGGCATTCAATATTTTGCAATGGCAATGCTTTTAAGTGGGTGATATGGACAACCGACTATACTTATATATATAATAATATGCTTACACTAGCAGCGGATAATTTTTTGTCAATTTCAAAATGGCCGCCAGAGTGATAATATCCGTTATATGTACAGCAAAATAGTGGCTCGAAAATGGTGGGAAGGTTACACATAACAATCTATCGGTATTAACCCTTCACTCTTAAATAAATGGAATCTGCTTGTTGCCAGCGAAAAAAAGTGTCCAAAATGGGTGGCAACAAGGGCAGATAACTAGTACCATCAACACGTGAAACAAATGCAAAAATGTGTAAATACATATGCTTGATACATGGTAAACCCAAATTTTCTTTGATATGCATGTTAGCCTGCTAGGTTTGATGTCGGTCATTGTCAGTCTTTGTTGACATACTATCCATACAAAAACAAAACGTTTGTCAAGTCACGGTGTGAAATCCAAGATGGCCGCCAACTAAGACATATTTCCTACAATATATTGTTAACTGAGCCAGCTATTCACTTGATTCCAGAGGATATGACTCTTACAGCATCTGAGAATCATATGGTAATGATACTACTCTAGAAAAATACAGTTTGACATCCATATTGCATTTATTGCATTTCAAACATGGTGATAATACCAATACAATCTGACAGCTATTATAAGAAAGTCGTAGTTACATTTTATTGCATCAAAATAACAGTTCTATGTTGATTCACAGCAATTCTGACAACTGTGCATTCCACAATGCTCTTTCATAATGTCTCCAATGCATGTCTGTAATATACTATGTTTTGATCAGTCACTGATTTTACCAAACATTGAAGGGAACACCATCTGCTGAATATTCATGCATTAAAGCTGTTGACTCTACTAGTTTCTGCGCATAAAAAACCTGACCGGTGTAGATGTGCGCATTTGATCCACAGAAACTACTGTAGCCAATACCTTTATTGCTAGAATAAAAATGCATTGTCTGGTGTTCTAGTCATACTCATCAGTAGAGTCATCACTGGTAAGTGTAACTAGATCGGTACGATTTTTACATTGTTCACTGCATTACAAGCATCAGTGCGTGGGTAACTGATTTGAATCGACAACGAGCACCTATTTGTATCGCAGCTACCCTTACACCCACAACTCAAAAGCTGCATTACAGCTTCTGGTGCTGGCGGAAGTGTCATCCAATCAATGCGAAGTATCCCATCCTTGATTGTCCATCCATTGCCGTCTGGACTTGGCACATCAGATTGTGGTTCAAGGGATTCTCGCCATATCGCCGCCTGGTAGTTTGCTCTCTTTACATGGTTCACTAGAGCATCGGCAGTCGGCGGAAGTCATTTGTGTTTGCATATTCTTGTGACATAGTAACGAATATCTCAGCTCATTAACATCTGTTCCAGTCCTTCCATATATGTCACAAACAAAGGCTTCACATGATGCGACCAGTTCATCATTCACGCTGAACGAACCACCAAGCAGTTGCATTGCATTACACATGGTATTTCTCTGGTAGACACAATGTCAAATGCCTTTTTCTTGCCTCGACCGCGAATGAGCTAGTAGAATCACAGCCGGTGAAAGCATGTAGACCGGGTAATGCATTGCACACGTCAACACCAAGTTTTTCTGCCATTACATTAATATCGACATATCGAGCACGATTCTTTGTCCCTGTGTGGATGATGAGGCGTGCTGGTATGTGTCTGCATAAATAGCAGGCCAATATTTCAACGTCTACATCAACGGTTCTGATTACTACACAGTCATGTCCATGTTTGCTGCATGAAGAGCATGCAGAAACATGCGAGTGTCCGCCTCTTCATGTGGAATACAACTCCAGAATGTCCTCAGTCTGCACATGGCCTTGAACTGCACTCAGCTTTCGACATTGCTCTCCATGCACAACATAGAGGTCAACCGCTTCCAGTGTGACGCGAAACGAGGATCCGACCATTCTCTTACAAGGAATTCAACGAGTGCTGTCTTGTTTTGTCCATCAGAGAGAAACTTTTTCCATTGACGCGGGCACTTTCTGAGCACCGTTGGTAATTCGAAACACTAGTGTACCCCACGAGAACGTCGTAGCCTTTCAGTGTTCTTGATCGATATGTCGGGATATTGATCAGTTACGAAGTCCACGCGACAATTTAATGTCAATCCATATGTGATTATGCCGAATAATACTGTCGCCAGTTCAGAAAACGTAGCGGGAATATTTGTCAGTGAATGTAAGAGCACCATACCATCAATTATTCTAGCTGCATTACTAGGAACATGTTCGACTGGCTCAGTGTCTTTCTCAATCAAGTCCATCATAGTCGACTTTGTAGTTTTTGCCAATGAACCATCAACAGTGGCAATTGACCATGGGTACGGACCCAATTCATGTTTCATAACCTCATGAAGATCCAAAGAGCGGGCTTGTGCAATAACAAGTAGCCTTGCAAACAGATTTCGATCTGCTTTCATTATACTCTCACGGTCTGGTATTTTACTACCTGTTGAACGTATCTCACTAGTGAATGTTTTCAACTTCATTTGAGGGAGCGGAGCATGGAAGTCAGTAGTGTTTGTCTGAATGCGATCAGCTACAAATGTGCTCATCTCATGCTCTCCTTTCACATAATGCGTCTATGAGATTGTCCGCGCAACGACTCAGATGCAATCACGCCGGAAGCAACATTGTACAACTCGTTAGAGGGTTCAAATGGATTTGTCCAGTTATTAAACACGGCCGACACACGTTGGACGTCTGTTTCATCTAGATTTACCCTATGTTGTGATGCCTGTTTGTGTATTCTTTCATCATCTTTCAATCCTGCCATGATACGGCAATTCTGAGTAATAGCGGCCCGTGTGTGTGCAGTTATCATCCAACGTTGCACTGCCCCCCCCCCTTTTTCAAGCTGAATCCGATTATTCCACCCTGGTCTTTGTATCCCTGTTAAGTGTTTTGCTCAATTGTCTGATCGACTGGAACTTGTCCAAACCCATTGTTAGTACTGCGCTGCACAGCAAATTCTCCATTTAATAGATTATGATGTGCTTCAGGGTGGGTGTTCTCCAACAGTAGCATCTGTGACAGGTACACGGGAGTGTATCTAGCATAGTTTGTTCGATCATACGCAAAGAACCAAGGAATCATGGTTGCAAGTGTGGACAGATGGGATTCCCAGTCTCCTTCACGTGTGGAACGGATGAAACGCAATAACAGCGATACCATGTCGATGTACGAGTTCCAGAATAGACACATCGGATCGGTCATGCCCTGTACAAAGTCAGTATATGAGTCGATCAGGTTGGTGAAGTCCGGTAAGGCTCTCAGCTCATCAAATGTCTCAGCAGAACAGGCAGACCGTACGTTCTGGGACACCGTCAATGATTTTCTGCTGGTCTACTCCTGGAATTGATTTTGAGTCTGTCATGTGTTGACCATAGCTCTGCCAGCGCAAACGAAGGAGTGCCTCCAATACAATTTTTGTGCACACGCACCGCCCTATTATAGTGCCTGCCATCAAGTACGCCTGATATTGAGCCAGTTCCAACGATTGTGGACTCTATGAGTACATCTGCTAGCCCAGCATCTCCCAAATCGCTTGCCAATTACAGATAACATTGTACACGCATGTGAAAAGCTCCCATACGAAGCACGACCCTGTCAAATTCAACAGGATTCTTCAAGACAACATCAAGAGCTTTTGCATAGATCGCTTGATCGAAGACAGCAACTACATCGTTCAGCTCCAGTTTGTCAGCCATTTCCACAGACCTTTTGAGTACAGTGTAAACAGTCGCCATATCAGATGGACTGGCATCAATCACTTGACAATACCCTACTCTGCTCAGTCGTGGAGCCATGTTCTCTCTCAGTTTTGCATTGAAAGGTGTCCAACCAGCGATGCGTTGTAATTCCTCATCATTCCATTCAAACAGTGATTCACATACGTTCAACCGCGTAAGAAACCAAGCAAAGTCCTTTTCCATTGCTGGTTCCTGACATTCCATCGTTTGTCCGAACATTTTCAAGTCAATGGGAATTGGTTCTTCTATACCAACTCGTTTACCTGCATTATATGGAAGTACAACTGGTGCGTGTGGTGGTTCGACTGATCTATGTCTTGTTTTTGGTTTGCTTGCGCCTCGCAACATTGGTGCACAACTATCTACTTGGCGTTGGATCACAATTCCATTAGTGCAGTGAGTGGTATCGCGTCCGGTCAGAGTTTCCTCATTTATGTCATTGTTGTCCCAGCAAAATGTGGCAAACACATTGGGGACGGTGTTACTAGGTACAAATACTTCTCCTTCTGGTCGATCCAACGCGATTTCTGCAACTGCAGTTTCTATCTCCTGTACTTGTGAATAGGATATTCCATGCCCGAATCGATTCAGTATTGTAATGAGCTGTGAACATCCTGTCAGATTTTTAACGGTCATTGGTAGCAATATGTGTTTAGGTGTCTTAACTCTGTCATTTGTTGTAATGTGCACCAAGTCCTGTCCAACAGATATAACCTTTTGGTGCAAATACTCCGGGATCGTTACCCTTTCTGCTGCCGGAGCTTCTGTGTAACCAATACTGACATTATCCATGCCAGAAAATTGTACACGAGAACTGGGATATTCACTTTATCTTCTGTTAAATCTTCTGGGGCTGGTGGCCATGGCATTGCACACACAACATCTTTTATTAGTTTCCTGATATATTTGGCGCAATGGTAAGTGTTTACTACGTCATCTTCACTGAGCCCCTTGTTGCATGCATTGGTACAGTTGCACTAGCAGTTATGACTGCTGAAACACCAGCTTCAATAATCTGTCCTTTCTCTACAGTGTTCGCGAATACAAACTCTGCCTCATTCCGCACTGAAGGATGCCAAAATTCAATCAGATCACCGAAGTGGTTGGTCAGGCGTTTCTTCAGTTTTTCTGTCCGATAGTCGTCTGCATTGACTCCTAAGTCGAGTAGCGAAGTCTTAGAGAAGACATCCTCATTACATCTAACTGTACAATTACATGTTGGTTAACTTCGTCTGCGAGTGTTCGAAAGGCTGTTTCATAACATTTACTCGTTTCTTCAATAGTTAGGCTACTTGATGGTTTAATTGCATCAGTGCTTTTCTTGTTTGTATACTGATCATAACAAGATTTGTGATATCTTACATCCAGTGCTGGAAGGTCTTTATTCTTTATATGTAGCAAAAGACTAGTATCCTTCCGAATTTCTGCTGCATTCACAAGTGTATCACTTGCCTTGTCCATTTCAGTTTTTCGTAAATGTTCAAGCCGCCGCCTGTTTTCCCTCGAAACCTTATCATCTTGACATATAATACACTTTTCATAGTCTCGACCAGGAACACTAGAGCGCGATGTTCGTTTTATGGTGGATTCACCATACAAGGAAGTTGATGCTTGTTCTGTGTTTGTATCTGATTTTCGTTTCAGTTGGATTCTGTCTATCTTCTGTTTATGTGTGTATTCTTGATAGCACGATCTATGATATACACCCCGGGGACCTTCATGCCACCTCGTTTTCAGGTTTTCTGTTACATTGTCCTGTCTGATTTCGGCACACTTGTGTAGCTTTTCCCAACTCACATCGGTGAAATTAGTGAGAGTGCCTTCATTACCAGGCTTATGACATAAGCACTTGTCCCAGCTGAACCCGTCTTCAGTTGTGTCACAGATCTGGGATTCAGATTAAAGTCTATGGCGTCCATAGTTTATTAGTAGTGTTAGTCTATTCTATATATATGTTGTCAATATGGTTAGTTTCAGTCTACAGCTGTTAATCGTCTTCCTGCTCTCCATGGACATCTTCTTCAAACCTGAAAATATAATTCAACATCAACCCACAAAGCAATGCCAGCATAACCATATTCGAAAGTAAAAAACATTTTTTTATTATTTGCAGGATGCTGAATGAAACGGATAATTTCTGCATATAGTACAAATATAGTAGTACATCTGCAAATAATAATAATTAACACTTTGAATTGAGGTGATTTGATCATGTTCAATGTTTTGGCACTGCCAGTTTAATATTAAATGTCCACCTGACAATCAACAAGTACGACAAAGTCAGGCGATCCCTGCAAACCGTCGAACACCACTACCACACAAAAACGTCGCGGACAGGGTTTTATTCCGTCCGTTTATCTGTGTCACAGATAATATGTACAACTGACAGCACAACACAAGCTCACTTTGATATAAATCAACATCTTCAGAGGTATACAACACGGACCCCCCCCCCCCCCCCCCCCCCACCCCCCCCCCCCCCCCCCCCCCCCCCCGAAAAAAAAATATTGGGCTAAAATTACCAAGTCCACATCCAGAAAAAAATTGGCCAGGGGGGTCTTACACAAACTTAAAATTGTGTTTTGCCTGTAACAATGGGATTTTGACTCTTGGGTGGGGGTGATCAAGTGGAATTGAATGGATATTGGAGTGGGTGGGGAGTGGTAGTATTCAATCTCTCATTTATTTCAACTACTACACACCAGAAAAACACATCAATACATGACGAGATCATAGGACATCATACTGTAGTACATACCAACCTTAGGCATGCAATACGCCTCAGAAAATCATGGTTTATGTAGTTGTTTCGTCGAACAGCAGACGAAGCATGTTGACATTTTTTGTTGTTGTTGTTGTAATCCTCCGCTGACATTTTTGCTGCTCCATTGAATTGTTAACCCTTTCAACCCTACAGTCCTGTAAAGCGGTTTTGGCAAAATCTGTAGATCCAGATGAGCCGGCTCGTGACGAGCCGTCTCATCAGGATCTGCACTTTTTGCAAGTAATTTTCATATTTTGGGGACGAAAAACACCCCCATTTTCAAAATAGACTAGTCTGGCTGCCATTTTGTGACCATTTGATTGACTGCAAAGGTAACATATCACAGTCCATTCCATTTATTTAGGAGTGAAAGGGTTAATACCGATAGATTGTTATGTGTAACCTTCCCATCATTTTCGAGCCACTATTTTGCTGTACACATAACGGATATTATCACTCTGGCGGCCATTTTGAAATTGACAAATATTATCCGCTGCTAGTGTAAGCACTATTATTATATATATATAAGTAGTCGGTTGTACATATCACCCACTTAAAAGCATTTGCCATTGCAAAATATTGAATGCCAGTGAAGTTACCATTGTAAAATTAGTGGGTGGGAATTGTAAAATATACGTTGTTTTTCACTTTGTATATTTGACGATAGACACCAAATATTGAACGTATATGCGCTGGATATGTTTAATAGTCACTACTAGATGACATTGAAATTGATAAAGTGAAAAATTACCATGTTTTCATGAAGGTATTACCATGTATATTTCACCATTGAAAATGGGTGGGTGGGGTAATAAAGTGAAAAAATTATGACTTTTGGATTGTCAGCTTTTGTTTAATTGTACATTACTATTCCATAGTTCCCAACCTCTCACAAAATGTGTAAAAATACCACCTGATTTGATTAAAATTATATAACTTGGTCAAGTCTCATTAAAATATGTCATTTTTTGGGATAACAGAAAATGCGAGGGTGTGTCTATAAATAGCTTGTTGCCACCCATTTTGGACACTTTTTTTCGCTGGCAACAAGCAGATTCTGATAGTAGACATATTTTCCTTGAAGATGATGCAAAAAAACTAAGGGCAGAGGGGGGTTGCAACCAAAACCTTAATTAGGGCCTATATGCAAATTGTATCATAGACTAAATGTGTATTTAGCAAGATAAGTATACATGTACTTTGCAATTTTGGTGAAATAGGCTACTGGCTGTGACTGGAGAAATTGGGGTTATGACATAGCTCCTGTAACATGGCCAATGGGAGGATATAAGCATTAACCCTTTCAACACCACAGGCCTGTATAGTGGTATTGGCAAAAAGTGTAGATCCAGATGAGCCGGCTCGTGACGAGCCGTCTCATCAGGATCTGCACTTTTTGCAAGTAATTTTCATATTTTTAAGAACAAAAACACCACCTTTTCATAAATGGACTAGTCTGAAAATCATTTTGTGACGGTTGAATTGGTTTCAAAATTAACATATCAAGATCCATTCCAGTTACTTAGGGGTGAAAGGGTTAAACATTGTTTTATAAATACATGTACATGTAACTTCCAATATTCTTTAGATACTAAACTTATCTGGAGCTCTGCACAAACATAGATCTCTACCGACAGTATGGAAAATTTCATTCCACATTGTAAGGGTTAAAGTAAAAGATACGAGAGCAAGTGAGCAGAGGCTCACCGAGTATAATACGAGGATGGCCGCGGCCCGCATGTCGAGCCCGCCGAGGCATTTGATGGTCTCAAGAGTGTATTTATTTGAAGTTTGATGCCCAATAAGCATACAAAGTTTCAAGCAAATCTGACGGTTACAGAGATAGTAGGTATGTGAGAACACGCAAATTTCGACAGAAACTTTAACGCAAACTTCTAAGTCATTTGACCTTGACATAGGGGCACAGGGGCCGCATGAGTGGGACACAGAATGATTATATGGATGATGACTAATAAGCATATGAAGTTTTAAGTCAATGTGACTTAGGACTGTAGAAATATAAGGTATTTAAAAACTTTAACGCAGATTTCGGAACGCAAACTTCTAAGTCATTTGACCTTGACCTTGGGCACAGGGGCCGCATGAGTGGGATACAGCATGAATATATGTATGATGATTAATAAGTATATGAAGTTTCAAGTCAATGTGACTTAGGACTGCAGAGATATAAGGTATTTAAAAACTTTAACGCAAATTTGACCTTGACCTTGGGCACAGGGGCCGCATGAGTGGGATACAGCATGAATATATGGATCATGACTAATAAGCATATGAAGTTTCAAGTCAATGTGACTTAGGACTGCAGAGATATAAGGTATTTAAAAACTTTAACGCAGATTTCGGACAGACGCACGCACGAACGGACGCACGCACGAACACCTGGACGTCATTGTGATCACTATGTATCGCTTTCCGCAAGCAGGCTCGACAAAAAAACAAATAGCAGACAACAACATTTAATTAAGAACTGTAAGGGTTTACGTAAAACATATTCTACTAGATTTCCGTTTGATCGCATTTCTGCCATGGCGTAGGTGAGTACCTGTAGGTAGAACATTTTCTCCCGGGTGACAGAGACGAACGGCAGGATGATGATGGCCTTCTTCCTTGTCTCCATGATACGCTTCAGGACCAGTAACTCCGCCACCATCGTCTTGCCCGCGCTAGTTGGGGCTGAGTACACCAAGTTACCTCCCCCTGTAACCATGGTGAATGGCTTAAATTTTACAATGGTTAGTTTAATTTTGTTTAATTTACTTCTTACTTTCCAATTTTATCAGCAAAAACATAGTTTGGCAGCACTTTAGAATCATTTTTGTTGGAAATGATTCTATGGGCTGACAAACCATGTTTTATTGAGAAAAGACAAAATATGAAACAACGGCAGACGACAACTATAAACTATAAACACTACAGAGGCTTTCCCAGCAAGATTTCAGGACGGTGTGTTGTTTCGAGTGTGATTTCAAATATTTCCATCATGACAAACTTCAAGGATTGCAAAAAGTTAAAGTGAAATGGTTTAACGTCCCACCAACAGCTAAGGTCATATAGCGACGGGACCCCAGTTTAACCCTTAGCCGGCTGAATGAAATGTTGCCGTCTGCTGTTTATGTTTTATTTTTCTCGTCAAAAACATGGTTTGACAGCATTTTAGAATCATTTCCAATGGAAATGATTCTAAAGTGCTGTCAAACCATGTTTTTATTGAGAAACAGGGCAAAATATAAAGCAACAGCAGACGACAGTTTTTGCGATCAGCAGGCTAAGGGTTAAAGTCTCATCCAAGTTTGAACCCACAACCTCCAGATTGGAAGTCAGGTTTTCTAACCCCTAGGCCACAACCTATACCGACCAAGGATTGCTAACAATAGTAAGTCACTATTTTAAATGTGTTATTCATTATTATGAGTGGACAGTGAGTGGCATAATCTCTAAAAGTAGCATATAATATAGGTGATGGATACAACAGTGGGCAGAATGAGCGATTGGACAACCACTGGTTCAAACTAGATGGCAACGGCCCGCATGTCGCGCCACCGGGGTTTCGATAGTATACCGAAAAACTTTAACCAAACACACGTGCGTACGTACGCCGGCCGCCAAAACATAAGTTGCAGAAACATATTTTGTGACTTGAGAAATTATCATTTTGGCCAGTCTAGTGCATGATCTGTGAATATAACTGGATAAATGGGGCTTATAGAATTTCAATGATTTATGGCCGGTCTAGCACCAAATACACACAAAATATGTATCTGCCAACTGATCAATGGAATTCAATTGATAATTTTTATGATACCTGGCAAGATAAAACCATGATACCTGGCAAGATAAAACCAGACTCACAGAAACTGTGTATTTAACACTTTCAACCCTAAGTAACTGGACTGGATTTGCAACCAATTCAACCGTCACAAAATGGTTTTCAAAATATGAAAATTACTTTCAAAAAGTGCAGATCCTGATGCCGAGCCGGCTGATCAGGGGCCCGTTTCACTAAACTTCCTACGACTAAAATGTTCGTAAGTGCAAAATTATGATAGTCTGTAAATTTCACATTAACAATGTTTTCTTGTAAATAATTGTTGGATTTACATTTATTGAGCATAGGCTGCATATGCAGCCTATGCTCAATAAATGTAAATCCATCAATTGAAATTTACAGACGATTCTAAATTTGCGCTTACGAACATTTTAGTCGTAAGAAGTTTAGTGAAACAGCCCCCTGGACCTGTACCGTTTGCATAAACTGCTATAGCGGGCTTTCGGGTTCAAAGGGTTAAGTCACACCTTTTTGAAAACTAGAGAAAATTTCACAGAAGAAACAATCCTCAAACATTTTGCAAAAAGGCTCTTATAAATACTTTAAATCTCCATGGACTATATAATCTGATACAATCTATGTTTGAGCCACGCATGAACATACCTAGGACATTGCCGACGAGGAGACATTCGGCCTGCCAGGGGAACATGTGTGTGATGCCGCGCCGGTGGTACTGTCTCAATACTGGGACGGGCAGGCCCCACGATGACAACAACAGCTGGTCCCCACCCACCGCTGTATATATAGAGACAACCAGGTTAGTTGCGTTTGATCAGAGCTCCAGATAAGTTTTGTACTATACCCCCAGATTTCAAATTCAATGCGTATTTTACTTTTACAAATGTAGTATAAATATTTGTCCTTATTAAATAGGGAACAAATGATAAAAAAAATAAAACAAATAAAAAAATTCACTTATTTGAGCTGCAAAAAGCAGTTTTTCACTACAGACTTTTCTCCTGTCAGGATTCCGGTAAGGATGAACCCCGATCGTTAAATTACCCATCGCATGCACCCACCTGACATCCACCGAGCCATTGAGAATATCTGCTTTACATGAATAATTCTATGTAAAAAGTATCAAGTATGTCAGGCTTAGCTTGCAAATGGTAGGAATTCTGCGGTGAGCCTTGGAATTCCTACCGTTTCAGAGTCGAGACTGATGAACTTCATAGTTTGTGCATAGACAATACCAGGCTAGTGTCTTTTGTTCTGGTATCAAGTCTATCAGGCAAGGCAAGGAACACGACACACTGCTCATGAAAGGACTCCTGTGGACACAAGAATAATTACATATGTTGCCAGTAGGCATAACGTGGCATCCTTACTGCCGTTATTGAAACTGAGTAAATATGCAATTTATCAAATTGTCATAATTCCAGCACAAAAATATTTACACAATTCCCTAACATTTGATTGGCCCGTAGCAAGTCTCTGTCCAAAATTTATATCCCAGTAAACTCCCACGCCGAACTACTTTCCGTAACCATGAGGCGCAGTTAAAATAATTCTTCAGAAAACGGTAAATAAACACATTTTCTTGATGAATTTATTTCAAATGCTGGAATTATAAGGAATGAATGGCCTTTTTTGGTATTTATCGGGGATATAAACTTGGAAAAGTCGCGGGAATACTGGACGAGCCCTTAAAAAATTACAATTTTTCAAAAAAAAAAAAAAATCAAAAAAAAAAAAAAATCTTTTTTTTTTATTTCTTTTCGAAAATTGTAATTGTTTATCACTTCGTCCAGTAATACCGCGACTTTTCCAAGTTTATACTCCGATAAATTCCACAAAAAGGCCATTAATTCCTATAAAATGTTCCTTTATCATGAGGCAGCCAACATAATAGGACACTACCGCCTGCGCAGATCGTGCCAATACTTATATTCTCTTTATCTCAAAATACTTCAATATTATGCCTGAAGTCAAGCAGCTTGATCGGCTGAGCCTGAGCTGCAACACAGCTCAGGCTCAGCCAATCAAACTGCTTGATTGCGAGTTGGCATTGCCGATAGCTGTTCAGAAAAAAAATATAATAGATTAACACAGGCGGCTGTGTAACTCACCCAGTTCCAGTGTTGCTGTGTCGGATGTAGTACGAGTATCAGAGTCAGCAGGGCTACCCAATGGCACAGCTACATCAGCATCTACTGTAATACTCTCGTGCTTGTCTGTTTGTTTTTCAGAGTTAGCAACATTACCATGTTCTTGTGGTTGAATCTCTAGGTTTGCCAGACAATTCCGTCTCTGAGTGTCATTATTATCGTTTGGAACTGCAGCAGGAACAGTCTTCATTAGGTTAATACAGGTTTTCTGACTTTGTACAACAGCTTTATATTGTGCAATCAGTGTGTTATTGTCAGATGTTGGTACACTGTAGTTTGCAATTGGTTTGTCAGCCGAACCTATCTTCTCTACAATGCCAACTGGACTGCGTGGGTTTTGCTGACTTTCAGGACTGGTATCAACAAATAATGATTTGAAGAAATCACTTTTATTGTTCACATCTCTGACTGGCGTATCCAACAATCCTGCTGATTTATCAATAGACCGCTTCTTGGACATCTCCTTGATCACAGATTTACTAGCCTTTATTCTGGAGCTCGACCTTTGTGCAGGTGTAGGGGTGGACTTGTTTGTTCTTCTAGCTGGGGTGACACTGGGTGTCGACACTCCATGAGGGCTTGTCCAGGATATATCTTGTAATGGCGAACAACCACCGCTATGACGGGCAGATCGTCTCACTCGACTGGGTGTCTGACCTGTTGGATTGCTTTTGCTGGTTGGTGTGGAGTCATTTGATACAAGACAGCTGGAGGTATTTCCACTTAGCGGTATACTAGATTTCTCAGAAACAGATTTCTTGCTACTAGAATATAATTTATTTGAAGTTGAATGTTTATTTTGACCGTTTTCCAGCACCTTAGAGCGCTTACTGCTGGTTGGTCCAGCCGTATCTCCTGAATCACTAACAGCTGGTTTTGTTACTTTAATTAGTCTTTTGCTTGATATTTTGTTGGCTAACTGTTTGCAATTTGGATTGCTGTAATCCTGTTCCATTTTATCGAGGGCAGACATCATATCGCTGTCTAGGTCACCGCCGAATGATGTACTGAACGTATTATCCACCGAAACAATGTTCTTGGATGCATATTGCATAGATGCCTGAAATATAGACAATGCATAGCAACTACATGAATTACATGTGCATAAATAGGGGGCTGTGTCACTAAACTTTGTACGACTAAAACGTTTGTAAGTGCAAAATTATGGTGGTCTGTAAATTTCACATTAACAATGTTTTCTTGCAAACAATTATTGGATTTACATTTATTGAGCATAGGCTGCATATGCAGCCTATGCTCAATAAATGTAAATCCATAAATTGAAATTTCCAGACGATCCTAAATTTGCACTTACGAACATTTTAGTCGTACAAAGTTTAGTGAAACGGGCCCCAGGCTCCATGCAACTGTGATACTGATTGAATGTTGAGTGAAGAACACAAGATGGGAGCGACATTTGATAGTAATGTTGCAAAAACATTGTAGACATTTGACCTTCGCCATTTGACCTTGGTCATGTTGGTGGGCTTCATCGGAAGGCCATAGAATGAAAATATGGATGATGCCTAGTTGAAGACGAAAGTTTTTCAAACAGGCATATACCAGGGCTCCAGATAAGGTGCGTATTTGCGTAAATACCCAATTAAAATTGTCAAAATCCCAATTGAAATCAGAAGTAGTGAGTATGAAAAAGCAATCAAAAAGTTGTGGTATCTTTATCATGCTACAGAAAACAATAAACAGACCACAAATATAGCACATTTTCTTATTTTTCCATGAAAACACATCTTGGTATTTCATTAGAATTGTCTCCAAGGAGACAATTCTAATGAAATGCCAAGACATGTTTCATTTAGAAGAAAACTATTCAATAATTGCTGTCTGTTGATGTGTAAACAGTAGTGTGATTTTATTTTACCCAACTAAAACTTTGAAAAACCCAATTGCTTCAGAAATGATGGAGTAAAAATACTCAATTACTAATTCCTTATCTGGAGCCCTGATATACAATTATGTCAACTGAACTGAACTGGACATTAAATCGCCATGGCCTGCCCATCGAGCCTGTCTACAAGACATAAGTACACAATTCTGATCACTATGTCATGTTTTCTAACCGGTTTGAGAAAAATTGTGCATGCACAAAGACTATACAAAACATACCATATCTGTTCCACGGCCACTGAAAAAAAATGAGAAAATGATATCAGAAACTTTATACCGTTACTACCGTATATATTTCAACAACTAGAAATAACTATGTAAATATTGCAATCGTAGGTCAAGGTCACAGAAGGGTTATATGATTCACAATGGGTTTCAATACGTATGTGAGGGCCAAACCAGGTCTACAGTCGGAATTCCGGTAAGGATTAACCCCAAGCGTTAAATTACCCAGCACATGCTCCTACCTGCAACCCACTGACGGACAAGGGTAACACTAAATGCCCTCAACACTAGAGGACGGGACATAGAGGGGAAGTATATTTGCCATACAGGGCTCCAGATAAGGTGCGTATTGGCGTATTTTATGCAAATAATTGAACTGAATACGCATTGATTATCAAAAGTGGGAGTACAAAATACGCACAGCAATGTGAAAATATGCATTGATTTTCAAATTGAGTAGTGAAAATATTGTCATAAAGTTGAAAATTCACTTAGTTGAGCTGCAAAAAGCAAACAGTGTTCAAATATGTTATATATTTGTTATCGTTTGTTCCTATTTAGTAATGAAGAAAATCAATAATCCATTTGTAAAAGTAAAATACGCAATGATTTTGAAATAGTACGCTTTAGACACAAAGCTTATCTGGAGCTCTGGCCATATATGCAAAATAACATACCGCTATATACTTACGGTGCGACCACACAAACAGATTCCCAACACAAACGCCTGCTATCTGTATATGTGTGAAGTAAATGTAGACCCCAAGTATAGTCACTGCCGGGTCAAATTTTCCATGAATCTGAACTGTGGCTGTGACTGGGGAAATAAGACTTATGGGTTATACAACCTGTGTAGCCCCAGATTGGCCTGCGCATCCGCGCAGCCCAATCAGGGCCTGCACAGTTTGAAATTTCATAAAACACCCGTCATTGTTCTAACAAGCAATATTATATGTTATTCTGATTCTACACAGTCAATATGGTGCCATATTGCTCGTCTGAATCTATAATCACCAGGGGCCCGTTTCACTAAACTTTGTACGACTAAAATGTTCGTAAGTGCAAACTTATGATAGTCTGTAAATTTCACATTAACAATGTTTTCTTGTAAACAATTATTGGATTTACAGTTATTGAGCATAGGCTGCATATGCAGCCTATGCTCAATAAATGTAAATCCATAAATTGAAATTTACAGGCGATCTTAAATTTGCATTTACGAACATTTTAGTCGTAAGAAGTTTAGTGAAACGGGCCCCAGAGGCGCAGCCTAGAGGGAATATAGCTTCAGACGAGCAACATGACAGCATACTGAATGTAGAATCACAATAACGTATTTGTCATACCGTATATTCTTTATATTTCTCCAGAATTTAGTTTTATAAGTGTATTAGTGCATGTTTAAAGTCATAGAAATATGGCGCCAAACGGCACGTCGTCACAAATATTACATGACGTCATCCCGACATAAATGAGTAGAAATTTGTTACTCAAACCGATTATCGAAATCTAACTTTTGTTTTCTTAGTTCATTACCAATACCTATTACTATGTTTCGGAGGTGATTTCCAAAAATGTTTGTTTTTCAACTCCGCCTCGAACCACCACCATTTTGATTCAACCATATTGACGGACATGACAGGTAATATGGGTTCATAATTCCAGCACAAAAATATTTACACAATTCCCTAACATTTGATTGGTCCGTAGCAAGTCTCTGTCCAAAATTTATATCCCAGTAAACTCTCATGCCGAACTACTTTCCATAACCGTCAGGCGCAGTTAAAATAATTCTTAAGAAAACGGAAAATGAACACATTTTCTTGATGAATTTATTTCAAATGCTGGAATTATAAGGAATGAATGGCCTTTTTGTGGAATTTATCGGGGTATAAACTTGGAAAAGTCGCGGGAATACTGGACGAAGGCCTTCCTTCACAAGGAATGAATGGCCTTTTTGTGGAATTTATCGGTGTATAAACTTGGAAAAGTCGCGGGAATACTGGACGAAGGCCTTCCGGCCTTCGTCCAGTATTCCCGCGACTTTTCCAAGTTTATACCCCGATAAATTCCACAAAAAGGCCATTCATTGCGGCCTTCGTCCAGTATTCCCGCGACTTTTCCAAGTTTATACCCCGATAAATTCCACAAAAAGGCCATTCATTCCTATAATATTATCAATCAAGCTGACTAATCAAAATTCAAGGAATTCATTTGCAATATGACAAAGACCATTATCAGGCTGCCTGAGGAAACACCCATATACCCCATTTCTCAAGTCCCTACTACATATATACAGAGCTCCAGATAAGCGTTGTGTCTAAAGAGTATTGTATCCACTGATTTCAAATTATATGCGTATTTTACTTTTACAAGTGAATTATTGAATTTCTTCCTTTTTAATAGGGAACAAATGATCAATACAAATTTAAACATTCTCTTATTTGAGTGTATTATAACTTATTCACTTAAAATACTGTAATACAGTTGGAAATTTACTTAGTTCAGCTGCAAAAAGCTTTTAACATTATTACATTATTTCACGACTCAATTTGAAAATCAATGCGCATTTTCACATTGCTATGAGTATTTTGTACTACCACTATTGATAATCAATGCGTAGTCAGCTGAAAATAAGTGCGTAAAATACGCCAATACGCCCCTTATCTGGAGCTCTGTATATATGCTAGTAATTCTGTACAGAAGTACACTGGAATAAATCCAAGTTTGCATATCACTACTGGATGCAAAGCCCCTTAAATTACCATTAATTCCCCATTAATATACCCTTAATCATTAAAATACCATTAAAACGGCCATTATTTTTTGTTGCAATTAATTTAACGGGGTTCCACATAACCAATTAAAATGGGATTAAATAACAAAATCATGCCCATTAATGTACTATTTTCCCAATAATGTGGCATTAAAAAACACTTAACAAAGAACACATACATTAATGGCCATTAATTTTTGTATAGACTGATTTTGACAGCAATTTTAATGGTCATTAATTACTAAATTAATGGCCATGAAAGCTACAATGTTATATGAAAATATTTATGACCATTCATTTTTGTATGGACTGATTTTAACAGCAGTCTAATGGCCATTAATTACCAAGTTAATGCCCATGAAAGCTAAAATGTGACATTAAAATAACCATTTCAAATTAATGGCCATTACATTCTGTATTTAATGGCACTTAAATGAAAAACAACAAACTAACTGAAACCTTTATCGGCATTAAATTTTGGAGTTTCAATTTAATGGCCTTTATTGCCAAGTAAATCAGTTTTAATGGGGACTGAATTCAATGCAGATTACGATTTAATGGCACTTATGTTATTATGGTCATTATATACCTCTCAAACGCTGAATAAGAAAATTGTCATCTGATTATTATTATTTTTTCATTTTTCTGAAGCATAAAATCATGCTTCAGCAGCACTGTAGAATCTTCTCACTTGGAGACAATTCTACTGCGCTGCCAAAAAATGAGAAGAAACGAGAATTCCGAAGAGGAAAATTTTTGTTTCCAGTGCATTACAGATTAAAAATATTTATCAAAACGGAAGATCTATCACATACTATGAATCCAAATGTCAGGCATAATGCCATGACCGCATAAGTAACAGCTTAACAAAATTGAGTAGTGAAAATGTCACTGGTATTCCACTGGTATTCAACTGGATTCCAGTGGAATTTTGATATTCCAGTAAAATCACTGGTATTCCATTGGAATACCATTGATCATATTCCAGTGCCACAAATTCCAGTGGAATACCAGTGACATATTCCAGTGATATTCCAGTGACATGGATTTCCAGTGGAATACCAGTGACCATATGCCAGTGACAAGGAATACCAGTGGAATACCAGTGACCATATTAAAGTACTTAGGTTCAATAACTGTTATTAGTCGAACTGTTAAAGGACTGAGATTAGTTCTAGAACTGTTCATTCAAGTTCTTGAACTTGGGTTCAAGTTCTTTAACTTATGTTTCAAGAACTTATATTAGTTCTAGAACTGTTAAATAACTTATTGGTGTTTCTTGAATGTGTACCCTTATGATTCTCACTGAAATTACAATTTGATATATCAATGTAGACTTTCACTGAAATGTCAGTGAATTATTAACCTCCAAAGATTTTAGTTAATTGTGCGGAAGCAGAATGGGAGATAGATGGACATACTGCTCTTGACACTCATCTGAAGACACAGTACATACCCATCAAAAGACAGACATAATATATTTACAGACCAGACGGACATACGGACGGACGGACGGACGGACATACAGACGGATGGACAGACGGACGGACGTTCCTACGGTAGGATACTTGTGTTGGGTTTTTACATGTTAAAAAATACCCAAAAATACCCAACACTAATCCTAACCCTACCCAATAAGACCTCTAAAAAGCTTGTCCAGCAATCGAGAGAGCATTTGTTGGGTACTTTTGTACCGAACAAGTGCCCTCTCGTTTGCCCGGACGGACGGACACGGACGGACGGACGTTCAAACATTTGGGAGTTATGAGCTATTTGTTCTTTAAAAGATCAAAGGATTAGCTCCTAAAGATCAATGGACAACAGACTACAGACAGTCAGACGACAGCGCAACAGCAACAGACAACAGACAGACAGACAGACAGACAGACAGACAGACAGACAGACATGTCTGTCAGACAGACAGACAGACAGACATGTCTGTCAGACAGACAGACAGACAGACAGACAACAACAAATAGAAGTTAAGATGTCACATGGTTTAAATTATTTAGGATTTAAACGTGAATTACTTCAATAGGTAAGTCAACAATCAAACCACAGTACAATATTTCACAAGCAATGAACTAGACTGGTAGAAAGGATTAAGACTAGTCTATGTATCATTTAAATCTATAAGAAAATTTTGAGTTCAAAATTATGAAATAACTAACCAGTAACCAACTGGATCCAGTTACTAACATATGCGATATTGGACTCGCATTCTACAGGGGCGGCGGAAGCGGGGGGGCAGGGGGGGCGGTCGCCCCCCCCCAATAATTTGGTTGGGGGGGCGTAGCCCCCCCAATAATTCTGTAAAAAAATAAAAAAATTATTTTTTACTGTAATATATTTGTGTAATCATGATTACTGGGAACCCGACTCTGACTGAGCCAACTCATTTAAGAGAGGGAGGAGCAGTTGGGACCTGCCGATCCGGCCTAACCGTCCATCCACGGAGTTTAATCAAACATTGTTCAAACATTGCTGAAAATGCAGGAAATTGTGTTTCACACCACTTGGATTTCAAAAAAATTCCGGGGGGGGCATGTCCCCGGACCCCACTAGCGAATTCGGCCCCTTCGGGCCCTCACAAACTTCGCCCCCCCAATAATCAATTGCTTCCGCCGCCCCTGTTCTATCACTTTCAAGTGTTAAAGACACAATACAATTACAAATCAAAAGACAGGCATAATAATACAAACTGGATAAAAGACTGACACACATACTGTGACTGACAGACACTTGACGATTGATTAATTTATGCACACAACCAAACCACAGAAAGAGATTTCATAAACAAATGAACTACATGTACTATCTGTTCCACGTATTCCTGCCTATCTCTCTCTCTATATTCTATCTATATATTTTCAGGGTCATATATATTAAGGAAACCAATATAAATCTCTTCATGCTGGCTGCTGCTTTCTCATTCTTGAAACATTAAAAACAAACAAAAATCTGATGAGGAGAAATAATTAATAGAATTAAATGCATGGAAATTTGTATGACTTCACCATTTGCTTTCAAATAAACGCCATTTGCCTAACCAGTTGAACTTTTCGGAGTTCTAGCTACATGCAGTGGAGTTGTACGGAGTAAAATGGTGCAATTTTATATAGCTGTGTTTGAATTTAAATGTACTTTTCTTTTTCTTAACATCCTAGCTATGAGTGTGCAGCATAGCTTTGTTTAACTTCAGTGGAATTTGTGGCATTCCATCGGTAAATTTTGATGGTATTTCACTGGCATACCAGTGGATTTCCACCGGTATTTCACTGGAATTCCACTGGTCAATTTTGACGGTATTTTACTGGCATACCAGTGGAATTCCACCGGTATTTCACTGGAATTCCACCGGTAAATTTTGACGGTATTTCACTGGCATACTTATTTATATTTAGCAAATGTGTTAAGCTGCATTTCCTTTTTTATCTCTTGGTGGATTTTAATAATGTTTCGCAACCGTGTATATCTGAAAATAGTAGGGTGTACCAGTCTCCTATGCCCAAGGTCAAGCAATCAGACTTGTGGTTTAATATCAAGGTATTGTGACTTCTGTTTGATATTTTACTAATGTATTTGTAACATGATCATGCATCATACACAATGCTCAGCAGGAGAGGGTAAGCATTTGTTGTTGGGTAATCATACATTTAGAATCCAGCCTCGGCAGGAAATTCGGGACTTCTCGCTCTGCGGAGATATTTTGTTACAATTGTAGGGTTTTGTAATTCCAGTGCTGAATATTTTTTATGCACCAGGTTTCGAAGAAACGGGTGGCATATAGTGTTTGGACCGTCCGTCTGTCTGTCCGTCTGTCACACTTTTTGGTTAACCACTTTGTCACAGTTTCTCAAATATGCTGCAGGTGGCATCCGTGTTCGACAGACGCATTTCTTGTTCTTTATTGTAAATTCAGTGCTGATTTTATAATAATACCCCGTCCCAGCCTGACATGTGAAGCGCAGGATTTGAACCTGTTGACCTGTCTGTATATGACTTTGAAGTTAAACAGATGTAAAACCCCTTTCAAGCTATTAAACAAAACAACATATGACAAACAATTAATTATGCCTGTAGCCTGATCTAATGGGGCCTTTAAATGTTCCTTTAAAAATACATTAATATTGAGGGGTGATTAATGGCCATTAAAAGAAGTATGTTTAATGGTCTACCATTTCATGTGTTTCTCATGGGTTATGCCATTAAAAATAATGGCCATTACATCAGCACATAACTTGATTAATGGGGTCCACAGGCCATTAATTATGCATGTAACCCAATTTAATGGGACCCTTAAATGGCAATTTTTTTAATGGTCACACCCATGAAAATGTCATTAAATATTTTAATGGGCCCTTAATTATGTACACTTTAATGGGTGATTAATGCCCATTAAACCAAATCAAGCCATTAAAAAGTAAATATTTATTTTTAATGGGTTCATATTTCATGTGTTTTTCATGGGGTATAATATTGAAATAATGACCATTAAGTTTTTTTAAAAGTGCCATTAATATCTTTTTTAATGGTCATTAAAAAATTGAAAAAATTAAGAGGTGTGATCACTATAATTTAATGGGATTGTCATGGCTGCCCATTAAATTGTTGCATATTTGTGGCCATTAAAATGTACAAGATTAAGAGGTTTTTAATGGCAATTTTAATGGCATTTTAACAAAATAATTTAATGGCCATTTAATGGCCCATGCATCCAGTAGTGATATTTTATCATGATGACTATTTGTTGCGGACTTTTTCAATTACACATAGTAAAATCTGCCACATATGAAGTTCAAATGAAAATAGTACATATCAAAGTCATACTACATGTACCTTTTTATTTGTTTTTGTCACAGGTGTCCGGCCGTCTGTCCGTACGTCACTTTTCTTGCAAGAAGTAAATTTTCATACCATAATAGGTAGGGACTTCAAACTCTGTGTGTGTCTTCCTTATGGTGTGTAGACGCGCAAATAGAAATTCCATTTTTTTTATTCGACCCCCGGTCATGAATTATGTCCCCCTTTTCAACTAAGAATTCGCCAATTTTGCCTTGTAAGAAGTAAAACGTTTTAACCGTAATAGGTGGGGACTTCAAACTCGGTGTGTGCCTTCCTTATGGTGTGTAGATGCGCAAAGTGAATTATAATTTTTGATTTGACCCCCGATCATGGATTATCTCCCCTTTTCGACTTAGAATTCACCAATTTTGCCTTGTAAGAAGTAAAACCTGTTTTTACTGTAATATGTAGAGACTTCAAACTTGGTGTATGCCTTCCTTATGGTGTGTAGATGCACAAAGTGATATTCGATTTTTAATTCAACCTCTCGGGGTATTGATTATATCCACCTTTTATGATCTACAAATTCAAAGTCTATTGGCAGAGGAAAAGTGGGTATTTTGCGATGGCGCCTCATCAACTTTGCTCTAGTCATAATGTAAAATTGAGAAAATGTGCACATTGACTATGATATTTATGACTATGACTATTCAAAATGGGGTATATGGTTTTGCCTGAAAGCAGTTAGACTGGTCAGAAATTCCATAAGCCCCAGTTCTTCAGCCACAGCCAATGGTTGATTTTGTCCGTGTCTGGAGAAATGGGGTTTATGGGTGTTGTTACCAGTGTACATGTAGATCCAGATCAGCCATTGCATTTGCAGTCTGTGTTACTATGAAAGTGAAAAAATGAAAGGGTTTAACGTCCCAGCAACAGCTAAGGTCATATAGTGACGGGACCACAGTTTAAAGTCTCATCCGACAGACCAGTGGGATGGAAATACTATGAAAGTATTTGTTGATGCCTTAGGCGAGGTTTGAACCCACAACCTCTGGATACAAAGTCAGGTGTTCTAACCCCTAAGCCACAATCCATCCCCAGGGCTCCAGATAAGCTGCATATTTGCTTAAATACGCAATTAAAATTGCCGAAAACCCAATTGAAATCAGAAGTAGCGAGTATCAAAAAGCAATAAAGATTTTGTGGTACCTTTATCATGCTGCAGAAAACAATAAACAGACCACAAATATATCTAATGAAATGTCAAGACACGTTTCCATTTCGAAGCAAACTATTCCATAATTGCTGTCTGTTGATGTGTAAACAGTAGTGTGATTTCATTTTACCCAATTAAAATGTTGAAATACCCAATTGCTTCAGAAATGATGGAGTGACGATACTCAATTACTAATTCCTTATCTGGAGCCCTGCACCCCTCTGTGTTGCTATGGCATACCTGGGACGTCCAGCAGCATCACTGCAATTAGACCTGACAAGCAGCTGTGGCCTGGTAGTTGAAGCACCATGCGGTTTACTGGTACCCCCAGATATCGGTATACGTCCCAGTCTCTTCCTACCGATATTCATTGTTGGGTGTGGTCTTGCAGCCGCCGCACATGATTGAGGTCATCTCAGCAAGAACACTATCACCAGGAAACCTGCCACATAAAGTCAATGAAACATACAATTGGTAGCTTTAACCCTTACAATGCTGAATTAAATTTTGTCGTCTGCTGTTTATGTTATATATTCCATTTTTCTCATCAAACACATGGTTTGGAAGCACTTTAGAATCATTTCCAATGGAAATGATTCTAAAGTGCTGTCAAACCATGTTTTAATTGACAAAGAAGGCAAAATATAAAACAACAGCAGTCGACAATTTTGGCATTCTAAGGGTTAAGCCTTTCAACCCTAAGTAACTGGAATGGATTGTGAATTGTTACTTCAAGGACCAATACAATCGTTCCAAAATTAATTTCAGACAAGTCCATTTATTCTTTTTGTGTCAACAATATGAAAAGTACTTTTCCTCATCCTGATGAGGCCGGCTCATCTGGATCTACACTGTTTGCAAACACAGCTAAAGAAGTATGTAGTGTTGAAGGGTTATGGTAATTGTGCCAAAGATGAATGATGGCTCTGATTTCCAATTTCGAGTTTTTAACTTGACTGCCTGCATCAATCAAATGTAGCATTTGACCTGTTAAAATTTCTGACAAAACTTAACACTGAAAACCACTTTAAAATCTATAATTGATCACCAAATATGTATTTTGTACTTTTGAAGGGCTGCAAAGAAATTCATATTATCTCGTCAACACAGTTGAGGCAGAGCCTCGCCCATCCCGTTTCCTTTAGCCTTGCCAGATATTTTCCCCATTCACGGCACTAACCTACTATTCTCTATATACAGTTTCTGGTGATGCTCAAACATAATGCTTTCATATTACATTAAAATGATTACAGATACATTACAAAGCATGGGTTGTGATCTAGGGGTTAGAACACCTGACGTCCAATCCAGAGGTTGTGAGTTCAAACCTCGCCTTGGACATCAAAAATACTTACATAGTATTTCCATCCCACTGGTCTGTCGGATGAGACTTTAAACTGTGGTCCCGTCTCTATATGACCTTAGTTGTTGCTGGAACGTTAAGCCCATTCACTTTCACTTTTTGAAGAACTAAATTACCGTACCACCTTTGACACTAATAGCAAGACTATTCATATATGTACAATGTAATCTATCAATTTTACCAGCTCCATTTTGGTCAGCTGTTTTCAGATACATTGTATTTCCCAAACACAGACTGCATAAAATCACTACTACTACACTAGAGCAAGTGAGCAGAGGCTCACAGATACCCCCAGCCACCGCCTCGACCGACAAACAAAAACTTTAGCGCAAATATTTAAAAAAGAATTTAACGCAAATGTCTAAGTCATATGACCTGGACCTTGGACATGAAGGCCACATGTGTGAGGTATGGAATGAAAATATGGATGATGATAAAGAAGTATACAAAGTTTGAGGTCAATCCGAGTTAAAGTTACAGAGATAATGGTTACCAGAAAACATTAACGCAAATTGGACGGATGGACAAATGGACAGAATGACAAAAATTATATACCCCTCGACATACTTCGTGCCGCGAGTATAATATAGGAATGAATGGCCTTTTTGTGGAATTTATTGGGGTATAAACTTGGAAAAGTCGCGGGAATACTGGACGAAGGCCGAAAGTTTATATCCCCGATAAATTCCACAAAAAGGCCATTCATTCCTTATAATTCCAGCATTTGAAAAAAATTCATCAAGAAAATGTGTTTATTTTCCGTTTTCTTAAGAATTATTTTAACTGCGCCTCACGGTTACGGAAAGTAGTTCGGCGTGGGAGTTTAATGTTATGGAATTGTGTGAATATTTTTGTGCTGGAATTATCACAACACAGCAGACTAGAACAAATGAGCAGGGGCTCACGGATACAGCCCAGCCACCACATGGACTGACCAAGTAACACTTTATCACAAAATCAAAAACTTTAATACAAATATCACCTTGACATTGGACATGGGGTCCACATTGGTGGGCAGTAAAATAAAAAGATGGACAATGAAAACATTCCATGAAGGGCAACAGAAATTTACAAAATTTATGGCATCTAAGTCATGCCTTCATGTATGATGGGTCGGTGAAGTTTTCTACTAGGTGTCTACAAGCACCGAAAGGCCCCGCTGAGGACTACAGAATAAGCAACATAAACCCTATACAGGCGCGGATACAGGGGGGGGGGGGGGGCGTCCAAGACGAAAATCTACAATACTCAAATAGTGGCCTAGGTGTCAGGAAATCGCATCTGCAGCAATCTGGCATCTAAACATTTCATGGGGGAGGACCCCCAGACCCCCCTACTTTACGATTTCGCGCTCGCGGAAGTCGGCTATGCCGAATTGTAATTACTGACAAAAAGTACAGATCCTGATGAGACAGCTCGTCCCACTGTTTGCCAATACCACTATACAGACCTGTGGTGTAGAAAAGGTTAACCCTTAGACCGCTACTCACAACAATTTTCGTCTGCTGTTGCTTTTATATCTTGCCTTATTTCTCAATAAAAACATGTTTTGACAGCACTTCAGAATCATTTCCAATGGAAATGATTCTGAAGTGCTGTCAAAGCATGTTGAAAACTATTCTAAAGTGTTGTCAAAGCATGTTTTTGATGATAAAAATGGAAAATAAACAGCAGACGACAAAAAAATAAGATAGCGGTGTAAGGGTTAAAACAATAACTGAGGATATTATTTTCCTTCTACATATATGATGTAAAATATAATTGACCATATAAATACTAAAGGTTTTGTGCCAATTTCAGTTATTCATAGTTTTTTTTGTTTTGTTTTTTTGCGCTTATATTTAACGGCGGCACTGGCTCTAGGACCTTGCATGCCGTCTCCCAAGAATGGGAGAAAGAACAGAGGTAGAGATTTTTGAGAGAAGCCGGTAATTCGTATTTACAGAGCAACTACGAATTATCGGTACCCATTTACAGCTGGGTGAACTGGAGCAGTGTGGATAAAGTGTCTTGCTCAAGGACACAACGCATGCCGCTAGTCAGGCTCGAACCCACGACCCTTGGATCAGTAGTCCGACACACTAACCATTACGCCACGGCGCTCCACTTATTCATAGTACGTAGTCAAAAGTTCTCATAAATAGAACATCGAGTTCCGTTGATCAATGCGTTGATAAATTGATTGATCCTGCACATAATCCCAGATTATGAAGTTGTGAAGGAAGATAAATATGTCGAACAGTAATTAGGTCATTGTCGGAATTAGGAAATTAAACTGCTATTCAACTCTCACTATCCAGTAGACTTCCTTGTTACACCAAAGTCAGAACTTAGGTTCATGTTTAAAGCAGGTACAAATACAATGTAAATGAATTACCATTAACTAGAAATGTGGCCTGTTGGCACACGAATGCCCCCGCTGGCAGCCAAAGAAAACAAGGCATATTTGAAAACATAGAGGGTCAGAGAAGCGTGGACTTGTTACAGCATGAAAGCAGACAAGACCAGAGCAATGGGTGTGTGAAATATCCAGCAACACCATGCAAGGAAACAGACATTAGAAGACAAGCAAATTTTAGAACGCACCAATTATGTGACGTTGACCCTGGACTTAGTGGGGGCATGACAATCGTCGATTTTCACAGGGCGGTAGAGGATTTACAGTCAAAACGCCCCCAAGTCAAATCGCCCCCAAGTCAAAACGCCCCCGAATTGGTCAAAACACCTCCATCAATTAGTCAAAACACCCCCATTTTGGTCAAAACGCCCCCATCTTCAAATGTTTATTGTCAAATAATTAACTTATTCTGGTGGTTTTTATGGGTGTTTTACTATACTATTTTCATTTCAGGTACGCGTTGTGTACGAAGAATGTCTGTACGGGAAGAATTATGGCGACGATATTATTGTAGTTTCTGAATTATTTCTTTTATTTTCTTTGCTTATGTGTATTTTTGAGTGTATTTTGAGTGTTCAATGTTAATTATTGCATAATACATCAGTTGATTTTGTTATTATATTTCTATTAGCATGATTAAAGGATGATTAAATGATGTAATTATGTATTGAAAGGTGTGTGTTTGTGCGTGTTCTGTGTTATTATCCCGTTGATAGGCACCTGTGTTCACACTTATTTAACCACTTTTATCCCGTTATACATATATTCGCAGTCATGCATTCATTACTATAGACACGTGCATTAATTCACAATTAATTAATCAGTATTAAATATATCGATTAGTGGTATATACTTGTGGCATGGGATTTGCAAGTCTAGTCTGATTGAATATAGAAATTTAAAAAAAACGCGTCACTGCTGCACCTGTTGATGACTGAGAAAACAAAATATGAATTGACTACATTATGACGATCTTCTTTTTATGAAAATACACATATTGCTATAAACACTTACCATTGGTAAGACGGTTAATTGATTACTTTTGCAAAAATTAATCTCTCATTTTATATGGTACCTATTTCCACCACACACTGGCCTTATTCCACCACCGTCCTGCATTACTTTGATCATGTATTATTATGTATTAAATTATATATATATTTGAATTATAATGAAATCAAAAGTACATGATGAACCAATTATGTGTTGTTGTCATTCACCAAAGAAAGTCAAAATGCCCCCTAGTCAAAACGCCCCCAATTTGACTAAACCACAATCAAACAGGTCATGTTTATTGAAAAAACGGACTTGTTTATCATGTTAAAAAGGCTCATACATGTCCACTGAATTACTGTACAAATACAAATAATAATGACAAAATAAAATCGTATTTAACAAAAATAAAATTATGGGGGTGTTTTTTGGGGGTGTTTTCACCAAAGATGGTGGTGTTTTGACCAAAGATGGGGGCGTTTTGACTTGGGGGCGTTTTGACCTGCTTCCGCCGGTAGAGGACCATTAAGCAATGCGTGTGTGAAATATCAATCAGATCCGTGCAAGGAAATATATCAAGAAGATTTGTGCAAGGAAACAGAAATTTACCCGAGCATCAAGGTTTCAAATGCATCAAGTATGTGACCTTGACCTTGGGTTTAGCGGGAACGGGACGATCGTGAATTTGTCACCGGGCGGTACAGGACCTATGACACGAGCATTAAATCAAACAAGAGGCCCAAATGGGCCTGTATCGCTCACCTAAAAACCTCCATAGTGGTCATCTTGATTTCACAAAGACTCTTCACTTACAACTTCAAATGTTCCACAGAATTTGTTGGTACCTTCTGATCTAACATATATTGCGAATGTGCATCTGATTTACTGCTATACCTTCGATTTGATATATAAAATGACCATAGTCGGTCAAAAATAAAATTTGACCCCTATTTGACCCGTCGGGCCATGACCATTTTTGACCAAGAGGCCACCATATGAACAAATCTGAATCAGCGTTAACTATCGATCATTCATACAAAGTTTCGTCGAAATCGGCCTGGCGGTTTGTGAGAAGAAGATTTTTTGACAATTTGACCTACTTTTCAACGGCGGACATGTTGGATTTGGTGATGACCTCCATTTTGACAAAAATGAACAGGCTTCACCAACAAACCATTTCAGTTAAGTTTGGTCAATATCGGCCAAGCAGTTCACAAGAAGAAGTCCTTTGAAATCTTTAGTAAAAGAACAACCTTTTGACCTGTCGGTGGCCATCTTGGATGACGTAATCATCTGATTTTCGCAAAACATGCTCCAGAGTGATCGTCTCGTCGATAGCTTGGATTGGATATATTATATGACCATATTCGGTAAAATATAATTTGACCCCTAATTGACCCCTCGGGCCACGCCAATTTTTGACCCAGGTGCCACCATATGAAAAAATCTGAAACAGCGTTAAATATCAATCATTCACACCAAGTTTCATCAAAATCAGCCTGGAGGTTTGTGAGAAGAAGATTTTTTTGACAATTTGACCTACTTTTCAACGGCGGACATGTTGGATTTGGTGATGACCTCCATGACAAAAATGAAACAGGCTTCACCAACAAACCATTTCAGTTAAGTTTGGTCAATATCGGCCAAGCAGTTCACAAGAAGAAGTCCTTTGAAATCTTTAGTAAAAGAACAACCTTTTGACCTGTCGGTGGCCATCTTGGATGACGTAATCATCTGATTTTCGCAAAACATGCTCCAGAGTGATCGTCTCGTCGATAGCTTGGATTGGATATATTATATGACCATATTCGGTAAAATATAATTTGACCCCTAATTGACCCCTCGGGCCACGCCAATTTTTGACCCAGGTGCCACCATATGAAAAAATCTGAAACAGCGTTAAATATCAATCATTCACACCAAGTTTCATCAAAATCAGCCTGGAGGTTTGTGAGAAGAAGATTTTTTTGACAATTTGACCTACTTTTCAACGGCGGACATGTTGGATTTGGTGATGACCTCCATTTTGACAAAAATGAACAGGCTTCACCAACAAACCATTTCAGTTAAGTTTGGTCAATATCGGCCAAGCAGTTCACAAGAAGAAGTCCTTTGAAATCTTTAGTAAAAGAACAACCTTTTGACCTGTCGGTGGCCATCTTGGATGACGTAATCATCTGATTTTCGCAAAACATGCTCCAGAGTGATCGTCTCGTCGATAGCTTGGATTGGATATATTATATGACCATATTCGGTAAAATATAATTTGACCCCTAATTGACCCCTCGGGCCACGCCAATTTTTGACCCAGGTGCCACCATATGAAAAAATCTGAAACAGCGTTAAATATCAATCATTCACACCAAGTTTCATCAAAATCAGCCTGGAGGTTTGTGAGAAGAAGATTTTTTTGACAATTTGACCTACTTTTCAACGGCGGACATCTTGGATTTGGTGATGACCTCCATTTTAACAAAAATTGACAGGCTTCACCCACAGACCATTACAGTTAAGTTTGGCCAATATCAGCCAAGCAGTTCACAAGAAGAATAAGTTTGAAATCTTTAGTAAAAGAACAACTTTTTTACCTTTCGGTGGCCATCTTGGATGACAAAATCATCTGATTTAGACAAAAAATGCTCCAGAGTGATCGACTAGTCGATACCTTCGATTTGATATATTATATGACCATATTCGGGCAAAAATATAATTTGACCCCTAGTTGACCGCTCAGGCCACGCCCATTTTTGACCCAGGGGCCACCATATGAACAAATCTGAAACAGCGTTAACTATCAATCATTCACACCAAGTTACGTCGAAATCGGCCTGGAGGACATCTTGGATTTGGTGATGACCTCCATTTTAACGAAAATGGACAGGCTTCACCCACAGACCATTACAGTTAAGTTTGGCAAATATCGGCCAAGCAGTTCACAAGAAGAATACGTTTGAAATCTTTAGTAAAAGAACAACTTTTTTACCTTTCGGTGGCCACGCCCATTTTTGACCCAGGGGCCACCATATGAACAAATCTGAATCAGCATTAACTATCGATTATTCATACAAAGTTTCGTCAAAATCGGCCTGGCGGTTCGTGTGAAGAAGATTTTTTAAGAATTTGACCTACTTTTCCACGGCGGCCATCTTGGATTGTCGATGACGTTCATTTTAACAAATCTGAAATGGCATCACCCATATATCATCCCTGTAAAGTTTGACCAACATCGGCTCAGCAGTTCGGGAGAAGAAGATGATTGAAAATGTTCACGGACGACGGACACTTTGCCATAAGAATAGCTCACATGAGCTTTGCTCAGGTGAGCTAAAAAGCAATGCTGCGTAAAAGGAGATGAGTGCAAGGAAACAGAAATTATAAGACATTTACCCGAGCATTAAGGTGTCGAATGCACAAAGTATGTGACCTTGACCATGGCTCAGTGGGTAAGAGCACCGCGATAGTGTTACAGGGGATTTACAGTCAAAACGCCCCCAAGTCAAATCGACCCCAAGTCAAAACGCCCCCGAATTGGTCAAAACACCCCCATCAATTAGTCAAAACACCCCCATTTTGGTCAAAACACAAAAATAAAATTATGGGGGTGTTTTTTGGGGGTGTTTTGACCAAAATGGGGGCGTTTTGACCAAAATGGGGGCGTTTTGACTTGGGGCGATTTGACTTGGGGGCGTTTTGACCTGCTTCCACTACAGGGTTTGTGGGTTCAAACCCCACATCGGGCGACACTTTTCCCCCTTCGAAATACTTCAATGGTGTCGGAAGAAAACAGGATTGGGACACCGGTAATACTATATGCCCCCTGCCCCCCCCCCCCCCCCCCCCCCCCCCCCCCCCCCTTCACCATTCGGTCGCGTAGGGTGGAGGGCGCGCATAGAAATATCGACAAACACGCACTCACGTAGCGATAGATAATTTTGAAAACACCGCTGTTGTTGTTGTTATTGTTGCTGCTGTTGCATGTCGCGAATTTCAGCCGCTGACCCAGTGGCAGTGTCCATTCACGAGTACCTTACGAAAAAAATCACATTGAAACAGGAATAGATTATTTTGAGCTAGACTTGTAAGATGTTTCATAGGGTACATTTTACCATGATTGGTCTATGTACGCTATGTACAGTGTATTCACTGTTCTCATGGATTCGTGCCCCTAATGTTCTGATTAATTCCTGAAAATGCATACTCAACATAAAGTTCAAACACTTGACTATGAGTCAAAATTGTTGTTTATGCAAGTCTTAACATCTCTAGAAATAACCCACCCAAGTCACCTAATTCATCTTCAAACTTCTCACCAGGTTAGTGTCCTACAACTTTTTGCACAGTTGAGTGACATTCCTTGATTACTCAAACAATAAAGAAGTTTTGATGCCTATAGATGCATCAAATTTAAATATGGTGAAGTCAAGATTCACCTATAAATCAACATATATCACATGATATGCATACTTTGCGAACAGACCCTCTTCAGATTAAGGAAATGTGAAGAAAAATCACAACATATGTGGTAAATCACAAGTGTATGTAACTGTAACTAAAAACCGTGGGAAACAACTTAAACTACCTTTTAAAATAATGTTAAAATAATGTTCAATTAACACTATTCTTAGAATATGCTTTCTAGGGGCATGAATCAAGGAGAAGGCAAAAATCCATGAGAATTGGGGATACGGTCTATTCCACGTTTTGCTGCCGAAGAACGTGTTTGCTTATTAAACACATTCAATTTAAAACAGTATTTAATTGCAGTCACCTAGCTAGTATACCCCCCATAAATAATTTCCAATTCAAGCAAATTATTGATTTTATTGCGAAAAAATGAATGAGCGATTGAGTATTGGTGTTTAACTGCCTATCAACAGCTAAGGTCATTTAAGGCCGGGCCAACGGGTTGTACTATCTCGCATTAAACGGGTCCACGATGAGGAAAATTCCCAAAATCAGAACTCAATATTTCCATGCCACACCAGTCACTTTAGTAGCGCGGCCCCAAAGTAATATGATTTGCCATAAGCTTATTACTTCTTAATGGAGCATAACAGGTTAACGTTGTCGCTTGTTTATCCCTTGTGTATCGATTTAAATGGTTTAAATCGACTCGAAGCTTACGTTCAACGGCCGCACAAACTCGATTGAACTGCACGCCTTCCAATGATTTAAATACGCAGCGCGTTTAAATAGTCAATTACGTTTTTTTAATGTGCGCACTGGTCATTTAAAAAGGGGCCCATCCGTGATTTTTTGCGCGATGTCGGGCGCAAGACAATCAATAATTTACGGCATTGACAATAATTAAGGGGGATTGCCGCAATCGCGCGTGCTGGATGCATCCCTGCCATCCGTGCATGATACGTAAACAAATCAAAGTTCGCTATGAAGGGCAATTCTTCGTTTTGATTGGTGGAAAATATTGTGAATATTAACTAGCGTCAAATGACACGCATACGCGATCCAATGGGATAAACCCGAGATGCTGGGGTTGCTAGTCGGAGGAGATTTTGAGCAGAGGTCGATTATAAATTAGCCGAATAAACACATTTTACGCGATTATACGTGGCTGAAACTTGTTCTGTTTAATAAATAAAAGCTTTAAATTAGCCCAATAATCGGCGTATGTTGGCGTATATGGCCATTAGAGCCAACTATGGACTTCAACAACAACAACTTCCGGGTTCAATCTCTTCCGGCGTTCAGCTCATTACGTATTCAAAATTGTGTTATTTGGCTATATTTAAAGTTTTAAACGGAGATAATTGCCAAAAATGCAAACTTTATCGGTTGATGCAATTTGGAAGTGATACAGCAAAATTCGCGTTCGTAGATTACCGAATAGTGCAATGGAAAAACATATATCGTAGTTTACATTATTTAAATGCACTAACTGTGATTTCACAGCTCATTTGAATAACATATGCAGAAATTGAAACCTCTATAACTTGCGACATACATTGCCGGGATATTTGCATGCGGGTTTCACCAGTCCTTTTAGATTGCCAAGGGATATACTGTGCATATGAAACCCAACTGCATCACAGAGGCCATTTAAATTGTCACATGGGAATTTAACATGGAACAAAAGGAAGAGCCGAAAACCGAAACAGTTTGGAAATTGTTTCCGACATCACGCTAGATAACTTGCAATTGGACATGACGTAACTAAGAAAACAAGATATATTTTGAAAATCGATCAACAAATTCCAAAATTATTAAAATGTAATATCTATTTTATTTTAGCCTCCATATTAAATGTCCATAGGAACATATTGTTTTCGTTATAAAATCAATATTTGATGGAATTTCGTCAAATAAAAAAAATTGGTGAGTATATGACCTTTTTGTTCTTGATGAAAACGTACTTACATTTAAATATTTTTTAGATTTAATTTGCTTAGTGGCCAAAACGCGGAACGGACAGTAGCTGAGTATTTTGATATCCAAGAAAAATATCTTTAGCACTTTCATAATATTTTTTAATATCCAGGCACACACATGACAAAGTTTTCATATTTATATCTACAGATGAAGAACGCCTTAAGACATGCACAATAATTTAAGTTTCAACAATATATTTGTATTAATCCGTATACAAGGCTTGGATATTTTTTTGTTTCATTTACTTCTTTCGTTACATTATGGAACTTTCCGAATAAAACCTGAAATATATGTACATGCAGTTGTACTGGAAAAACTAGGGCTGTGTTGTATTTGTAGCCAGTGTAGATCCAAATCAGAATCAGAACTGTACATGTTCACCATTACATTAATGAAACACGCTTCACGCCACGCTTCTTAATAGCATAGTACATAGATCGTTATCAAGCAACTTGTGTGTATTATTTCATCAGGAGCTACACTAGGTACTGGTCATAAATCCATAAGCCCCATTTCTCCAGTCACAGCCAAACATATAATTAGCTGGGTACCACGAATACGTGGAATAATAATGGTCTGCCATGTCGGCAGTTGGGTTTTTGTTTCATAATTGCAATTGAATCGAAATTAATTTTATATGTGCTTTATGCGTTGCACTCGTGCTTGTTTTATGGATCATAATATAGCCTAGTACACATGTTTTATTGTAGTACTTTCAGAATGTATGCCTACTACAATGTGTTTGCATAATAAATGTTTATATTTGAGCACACTGAATGGAAGCGTGTGTGAGATAATGTGGAATGGTGGACTCTGAGAAACTTGTTTGTAAGATATTGAGTGAGAGCTTTCTCGAACTTGTTTGCAGAGATTAAGTCAGAGCTTTCTATGCACACTGCTGAGTTAACCCAATAGTGTTGAGAGTGGGAGTGATTCTGGCGCTTCGAAACACAGTGCCACACTCCACTGGATGCTGCAGCTGGGTTGATGTTGATCGGTGCCCCGCCCTGTTGGTGGGCAGCTTGTCTGTTGTGGGTATTCTATACCCGTTAAATTGGACCAATGTCTCTATGTCTCTGTACTTGTATTGAGCTACGTCTGGTTTTGTCAGTTCCGTGCAAGCTTGCTGTGATTTTTCTTCACATTAAAACAGGCTGTCAGCATGCAGTATACAGCAAACCCAAATTCAATTTCTTTGGTATCTTTTTAGACCAGATACATGTCAATATTGGTCGTCGGAACAGGCCCGGCAGGTTCTGTGACTGCTGAACCAATCAGTTTTACAGCAATATGATTTCTTTTACATAGGGTAACCTATGTATTGGGATCGCGTCGGACAGTTAGCCACGCCCCAGACCCCCTCGTTGGGCTAGTCCGTAGTGATATCTTGAAATAACCATAACAACAAAATGCATTGTGTTACTCAACGTTTAGCTGTCATAAGCAACCGCTAATTGAAAATAATATTATGAAAAACTACTTGCACTGAACAATATCAACAACGGATGTTCTACGTACAAAACTACATCGGATTATTTTGTTGCGCGTTCAAGTTGTGATTTGCACCCATTTGCGTAACAAATCGTGCGGTCATCTCTAAATTTAGTAACAGGCTATAGTGTTCTCCCATCCGAATACTCTCCTCCGGACAAACACGTGTAAACACGCGACGCGTTCAACACACAAACGATATCAAGTTTGACCTTCCGACAGTCTATTTTTAAACTCACCCGACACCTGTGCGAAAATGAGTCACACGTTTGACAGCTACAAACTACCTGACCTCCAGAAGTACCTGAGAAACAGAGGCATGACCGTGACGGGCTACAACAAAGCCGTGTTAAAGGAATTAGCGACCTCCGTCGAGGGGTTACATGCAGCTACCTGTTGACCCAGATTGTTTTAATGATCGCGATTGTAACAAAACTAGCACGTGTGGGTCTAACTGATGTTAATCCTCATTATATCGATGGATTTACAGCGGATTTTAGTGACATTCCCGAATTCGGCCTGATTGACATTTGTCTATGGTGGCCAATACACGCCAACATGAGTGTCAATTCTACGTTCAGGGAAGGGGTTCAATAAGTCAGTAAGTGATACATTCAGTCAGGGAACAATTTAATGACAGTATAACACATCCAGCGTAGATTAATACCCATATTAATGCAAGTACTAAAAATACGACAACAACAAATTCTAACAAGTTTGGGCTTCCATATATTGAAAATTTTGTCAGCGGTTTCCCCAATGACGTCATTTGTATGTTTTAATATACTCGATCCGGGGCCAACTATTTCATTCACAAAACAGAAGTAAACATGACGATGTCAAAGTAATGCAGAAACTTTACAAAATGTTTCGGTACATACTGTAGCAGTGCATACAATACTTGTGCCATATCAATAGTTTACCCCATACCATTAAAGCGCTGAAAAAGAAAATTGCCGTCTGCTCATTTTGTATATTTTAATCTCTTTAAAAACCTGTTTTGGCAGCGCAGTAGAATCGTTTTTGAGGAGAAAATATAAACATATTTAAAACAGCAGAGGACAATTGTCGTTTCCAGCGCTTTAAGGGTTAATGCAACTGCAACACCAACAATCAATCAATCTATCTAGTTTAATATTGTAGTATCCTATGTTCAGTACTTTCAGTACTTTGATTATTGAAATAATTAGAATTCATAAAAAAATCAGGAATGTAATTATTATTATTATATATTATTATATAAACATGAAAAACTAGATTGGTCAGTAAGCGAGGCTTACGGAATACCCCCCAATGGGCCCAGGTACCACCAAATATGTAAATTTTCCAAGTGTGTGGGCTTGTGACCTTGACTCTGGGCTTAGCGGGAGCGGCACGAACGTGAATTTGTCACAGGGTGGTAGAGGTCCATTGGAGCAATGCGAGTGTGAAATGTGAAGCAGATCCGAGCAAGGAAGAAGAAGTTATAACCGATTTCTCTGATGTTAAGTGTTGTAAAGAAACTATAAGTATGGGATCAGCGGGGGTTGGACGGTCGTGGATTTGGCAAATCATGGTAGTAGAGCCTTACAGGAATGCATGTGTGAAATATTAAGCATTTTAGATGAAGGAAGTAGAAGTTATAACAATATTTCTCTGATGTTAAGTTTTGTAAAGAGACCAAGTATTTGACCTTGACCGTGGGATCAGCGGGGGTTGGACGGTCGTGGATTTGGCACAGCATGGTAGTTGAGCCTTACAGGAATGCATGTGTGAAATATTAAGCATTTTAGATGAAGGAAATAGAAGTTATAACAATATTTCTCTGATGTTAAAATTGTATAAAAGAGACTAAGTATTTGACCTTGACCATGGGGAGCGCCGAGGCGTAATGGTTAGTGTGTCGGACAACTGATCCAAGGGTCGTGAGTTCGAGCCTGACTAGCGGCGTGCGTTGTGTCCTTGAGCAAGACACTTTATCCGCACTGCTCTAGTTCACCCAGCTGTAAATGGGTACCGATAATTCGTATTTGCTCTGTAAATACGAATTACCGGCTTCTCTCAAAAATCTCTATCTCTGTTCTTTCTCCCATTTTTGGGAGACGGCATGCAAGGTCCTAGAGCCAGTGCCGCCGTTAAATATAAGCTAAAAAAAAAAAAACTTAACCATTTGGACGGTCGTGGATTTGGCACATCATGGTAGTAGAGCCTTACATGAATGCATGTGTGAAATATTAAGCATTTTAGATGAAGGAAATAGAAGTTATAACAATATTTCTCTGATGTTAAGTTTTGTATAAAAGAGACTAAGTATTTGACCTTGACCATGGGATCAGCGGGGGTTGGACGGTCGTGGATTTGGCACAGCATGGTAGTACAGCCTTACAGGAATGCATGTGTGAAATATTAAGCATTTTAGATAAAGGAAATATAAGTTATAATAATATTTCTCTGATGTTAAGTTTTGTATAAAAGAGACTAAGTATTTGACCTTGACCATGGGATCAGCGGGGGTTGGACGGTCGTGGATTTGACACAGCATGGTAGATGAAGCCTTACAGGAATGCATGTGTGAAATATTAAGCATTTTAAGATAAAGGAAATATAAGTTATAATAATATTTCTCTGATGTTAAGTTTTGTATAAAAGAGACTCAGTATTTGACCTTGACCATGGGATCAGCGGGGGTTGGACGGTCGTGGATTTGGCACAGCATGGTAGTAGAGCCTTACAGGAATGCATGTGTGAACTATTAAGCATTTTAGATAAAGGAAATATAAGTTATAATAATATTTCTCTGATGTTAAGTTTTGTATAAAAGAGACTAAGTATTTGACCTTGACAATGGGATCAGCGGGGGTTGGACGGTCGTGGATTTGGCACAGCATGGTAGTAGAGCCTTACAGGAATGCATGTGTGAAATAGTAAGCATCTTAGATAAAGGAAATATAAGTTATAATAATATTTCTCTGATGTTTACGGACGCACGGACGCACACACGCACGGACGGACGGACAACCTGACCCCAGTATACCCCCCCCCCCCCCACCCCCCCCACCCCACAACTCGTTGCGGGGGTATACAAAATGATTGACTTGAACATGAATTTTGGGGTTTTGTTTTTCATTTCAGCTACATCTCGTTTGGTATTATATCAGCTGATACACAAATTTCTATTTGCATTTTTTTCTCATTTCTCACAAAAAGATGAGTGGAAACAGCATGAACCTTGGGTAAACTCGGCAACTTTATAGGTGGCGTGCGCCGGACACGGATCCGCGCCTGGGTGTGCTGGGGCGGGGCACCCGGCCCGTACTTTCGCTGGATCAATCTGATGATGCTTCCTAAGCCCCTGGTCAACTGGAGTTTGTCGGAACAGTACTATCGCAGTCTTCATCTGTTGAAATATTGAGGCGAAAAGTAATTAAGCTCCTGAATATTTAAATGTCAGACATACAACAATATCCTTGTATCTGTTGTAAGCTCCTTGAGCATATTGTGTGCAGTAATTAACCTGATGCAACATCTCAAACACCACAACATTGTCTACCCTCTCCAGCATGGTTTCCGTGAAAAACGCAGCTGTGAAAGCCAACTAATCGAGTTTATACACGATATTGCCTCTAATATGCAACGTGGTAGACAAAACGATGTCGTAGTGATGGACTTTGCTAAGGCCTTTGACAAGGTTGCTCACAACAGACTATTCTATAAACTTGTTTCGTATGGTGTGAAGGGTACGACTGTGGGCTGGATTGGTTCTTTCCTCGGTGGTAGATCGCAGAAGGTGGTCCTAGAGGGCAAATCTTCCTCAACTGTTTCTGTACTTTCTGGCGTTCCTCAGGGCTCAGTCCTGGGACCAGCTCTATTTCTGGTATATTTTAATGACCTTCATGTGCAATATAATACAGTGCGGCTCTTTGCAGACGACACACTATTGTATCTTTCTATACACAGCCAGACCGACTGCGCTAAGCATCAACAGGATCTCCTTGGTCTAGAGAGATGGGAGAAAGACTGACAGATGTCCTTTCACCCAGACTAGTGCGAAGTGATCCACATCACCACTAGGAAATCTCCTATCCTTCATAACTACTCTCTTCATGGTCATACACTCTCATCAGTGCCCCAGATGAAGTATCTTGGTGTCAGTATTAGCCACAACTTGAAGTGGAACAAACATATCAGTGCTATATCCTCTAAAGCTAATCAGACATTAGGTTTTCTTAAACGTAACTTAAGGATTAACCCGCCCTCTATTAAAGAAAGAGCCTATACATCTCTTGTCCGACCCAAACTGGAATACTGCTCTACTGTATGGGACCCTAAGTGCACCATTAAGGACATAGCTCTTGGCCGAGCATACAAAGTCCATCAACTGGAGATGGTTCAGAGGAGGGCTCGAAGGTGGGTTTCCAATAGGTACCATAACACTTCTAGTGTGACCGACATGCTGCATAGTCTGGATGGAGATCTCTTGAGAAAAGACGTTTCGATGCCAGGCTATAGTACCGTGTACGGCACTGGCTGCGAGCTCGATCGCTCAACACAACAACTGGTAGAGTGTCTGCCGCATCGTTACGTTCTCTCCAACACTATACTACAAGTTTATACACGTCTTTTATGAGTTTTCACTCCTATAAACTCCTATTAGCTCCTACGACCTTCTATGAGCTCCAACTCATGTGAGCTCCTATGACCTCCTATGAGCTCCTACGAACTTCTATACATATGAACTACTATGAACTCCTATCAACTTCAGTTCCTATGAGCTCCTACGAACTGCAGCTCCTATGAACCCCTATCAGCTCATATGAACTCCTGCGAGCTCCAACTCCTATGAACTCCTACCAACTTCAGCTCCTACGAACTTCAGATCCACATGCAATGCCTTAATTTAGTGGGAATCAAAAATATATACAGTTTAAAATGATTGTTGATTACAGCAAATGTGATCATGGGAATTTACTACTTTGATTAAAAGTTATTAGGACATGAATAGATGGACGCCTCGCAATGGGACGAATGCTATGCTGTCTATGTCGAACACAGCTGGCCCTGTGCATACGGTCTGTCAACTTGTTCTAACTCCTATCGAGTCGCGGCTTAACAACAGCTGCTATTATATACACCAAGTTAACTATCTCCGATATAGTTTCCAGCGACCCTGTAGCTATACCAAAGTATCAGCTCCCAGTTAAGTCACAGCCCTCTAAGAAGGCGACTTCCGGTATTCCTTTTAATACCTTTCGCTTGTCCTTAGTATATATCTGTAGCAGTGTCTCTCTCGCTTGCAAATGACAGACTCCCGAATATTTTATTTTTTGTTTCGCTTATATTTAACGGTGGCACTGGCTCTAGGACCTTGCATGCCGTCTCCCAAGAATGGGAGAAAGAACGGAGGTACATATTTTTTTGAGAGAAACCGGTAATTCGTATTTACAGAGCAACTACGAATTATCGGTACCCATGGCATTTACAGCTGGGTGAACTGGAGCAGTGTGGATAAATTGTCTTGCTCAAGGACACAACGCACGCCGCTAGTCATGCTCGAACACACGACTCTTGGATCAGTAGTCCGACACACTAACCATTATGCCACGGCGCTGCACACTCCCGAATATGCGACGATTCTCTGTATTTATACCCCGATAATACAGCGCCCTCTGTGTCTTTTCAACGCCGTCTGGTGGTTTCCGGACATAGCCGACAAGGACGTAAATTGTCGAGTATTATACCAACCAAGTACCATAACCCATTGCGAGACTTCCAAGATGTATCAGCCTTAATTACTACCTACAGCCTTACTTATCAGCCTGCCGGACTGAAGGTAGCGAGGCTTCCGAGTAGTCCCGATGGCAGGAATAACTCATGCCGGACTCAAGGTAGCCAGGCTTCCGAGTAGTCCTAATTGGCAGGAATTATATTACACATGTCCGTCCGTCCCAAACTGAATGCTGAATTTGGTCTATATATATGATATACGCAGAAAACATTTACCTTCAGTGGTTTTCAAATCATGTCGGCCATTTGGTTCATAATTATTCTCTAACTACTAATACACCATCACTGACACATGTACAAATAAGTACAAATAACTTTAGATACCAGTTGAAGGCTGGATGGCATTGTTTTCCCGGTAAAACATGAATTTGTATCCCAAGTATCAACACTAATTATTAGCTTACAAGAGTTATATGCGTATGGACGAAGGCTGTGTGCCAGAACAGACAGCGAACCGCATGGGCCATCGCGAACTGGTCCAGTATGGAAGATCATATCCGCCATAATTATATGTGGCTTGATGCTTGCTGGCTGATGACATGTTAAGTTCTATCCGTCTTATTCCAATTATATGTGGCTTGATGCTTGCTGGCTGATGACATTCTAACTTCTATCCGTCTTATTACATTTCTATGTATGTGGCTTGATGCTTTATTCATTCGTACTGTTTCAATGCGTTTGTGTTGATTACATTCTAAGGGCTATTGGTATTTTACGGAACGGAACGGAACACGGTTTGGGGTACCAAGTGGGGTAATTGTCGAAATTGAAAAACTTATGCAGTTAATTAACGATGTGACTAATTAAAATGTGCATCATAATTGAAGTAAGAATCATGCGTTGGGAACCTAATAATGCAATATCAGTACGTTGAACGTGTTGCTAATAACACCATTAGTTAACAAGATGCTTGTTCCATTCCGTTCCGTTCCGTAAAGTACTAATCACCTAGGGTAATTGGTACTTTACGGCACAGAACGGAACGGAACGAGATTTTTTATTTACCAAAACAGACACAAATGCCACTTCTGAAGCGTGTCAGAGGCAGTCCTTTGGAATATGTAGTATAATACTTCCCCGCGACTGTATTTTTTCAAGAAAGTCACCCCCCCCCCCCCCCCCCCCCCCCCCCCCCCCCAATCTACTTATCCGGAACAGTATTTGTCCTAATTTGGTGCATTAATTAACTTATGCAGTTAATTAACGATGTGACTCATTAAAATGTGCATCATAATTGAAGTAAGTATCATGCATTGGGAACCTAATAATTCAATATCAATACGTTGAACGTGTTGCTAATAACACCATTAGTTAACAAGATGCTTGTTCCGTTCCGTTCCGTAAAGTACTAATCACCTAGGGTAATTGGTACTTTACGGAACGGAACGAGATTTTTTATTTACCAAAACAGACACAAATGCCATTTCTGAATCGTGTCAGATGCAGTCCTTTGGAATATGTAGTATAATACTTCTCCGCGACTGTATTTTTTTCAAGAAAGTCACCCCCACCCCCCCCCCCCCCACCCCATCTACCTATCCGGAACAGTACTTGTCCTAATTTGGTGAATTGGTATTTCCCCTGTGACCTAGAATTTGCCGAAATTTGCCAGTCGAGATTCCCATGGTGTTTGTTTACCAAAAACACGTCCCGATTCCCGGCCGCGCACCAACAACTTTTTGTTCAGTTGTTTCCCAAATATTGGGGCGGCGGTCGCTGCCCCTGCCGCCCCACTTCCGACGCCTCTGCATTTAATTTATAAAATTAAAAATAAAATACCAAAACAGACACAAACCTTTGGAATATGTAGTCTAATACTACCAACGCCACTCCGTATGTTGTCAAGAAACTACCCGCCTCCCCCCCCCCCCACCCCGCTGGATTGAAAATCTTTAACAGTGCCTTATACACAATCCAATGATGGAAGAGTGTAGTTGTATTAATTATTCCACACCATGCGCTCTGGCACAGTATTTGTGCTAATTTGGTGTAAAAAATAGCTCGTTCCGTTCCGTTCCGTTCCGTAAAGTACTAATCCACTAGGGTAATTGGTACTTTACGGAACGGAACGGAACAAGATTTTTTGTTTACCAAAACAGACACAAACATCAATTCTGAATCGTGTCAGAGGCAATCCTTTGGAATATATAGTCTAAATCTTCACCCGCCACTCTGTATGTTTTCAAGAAAGTCACCAATTATATATACCCCCACCCCCCCCCCCCCCCTCCAGCCCCCCCCCCCCCCCCCCCCCCCCCCCCCCCCCCCCCCGCCCCATATACCCCTATGCCCGCTGGACTGAAAAAACGCTAATTGTGGCATATACATAATACAATGATGCAATAGTGTAGTGCTCATAATTGTTCTACATCATGCCCTGTATCCGGGGCAGTTCTTGTCCAATTTGGTGTAAAAATTGTCTCGTTCCGTTCCGTTCCATAAAGTACTAATCACCTAGGGTAATTGGTACTTTACGGAACGGAACGGAACGGAACAAGATTTGTATTTACCAAAACAGACACAATTGCCACTTCTGAATCGTGTAATCCTTTGGAATATGCAGTACAATACTTCCCACGCCACAGTGTATGTTGTCAAGAAATCACACCCCCCCCCCCCCCAGCCCCCTTGCCCGCTGGATTGAAAAACGTTAACAGTGCCATAGACAATCCAATGATTTCACAGTGTAGTTGTATTAATTGTTCCACACCATGCGCTCTCTCCGGCACAGTTATTGTGCTAATTTGACGTCACGCCGTTCGGAAACACGTGATCCCACACCTTGACTCGTGTTTCACCAGCGTATATGGAGAAATGGCATGCTCCAGATAAGTTTTGTATCTAAAGGTATTATACCCCCAGATTTCAAATTAAATGCGTATTTTACTTAGTGCGTATGTGCCGTGAAACATTTTTGATATCCTGTCAATACGACCTAATCAATGCGTATGAATATGTGCGGTGACTGTGGTTATTTGTTTGCATTTTAAAGCCATTTGTAGGTGTTGACGGGACAAATAGAATAGTAGGTTAGTGCCGTGAATGGAAAAATATCTGGCGCGGCTCGGAAACGGGATGTGCTCGGCAGAGTCTCGCCCATCCCGTTTCCTAAGCCTTGCCAGGTATGTTTTGCTTTTTATAAAATACATGTACAATGTATGTGTGAAATGTAAAATAGGTGTTTATTTAACCAGGTTAGCAGATTATAATGAAATAATGCCCTTGCGATTGGGTCCTACCGTTAAACAAAACCTTGTTCGCTATGCTCACTCATTTGTTTAGCATAAAAATGCAATCAAGTGTGCATAATTTCATGATAATCAGGTCACCTGGTAAAATGCTTTGAGCAATACAACACAAATTATCAATACAACTATTAAAAGGTCAGGTTGGCCATAAAATCTGTTGGGAACAAATCTTAAAATAACATTTTATTCCTATTTTAGACTATATTTTCCTATTTTATTCCTATTTTTTCACCGTCTGAATTCCTATGTTCCTAAATATGTTTACCAATCCCTCACTTGACGGCCTATTATTGGTAATCATCCTTTTATCATTCGGTGTCCTACTCATGCGTCCCCTGTGCCCCAAGGTCAAGGTAAAATGACTTAGAAGTTTGCGTTATCATAAAATCTGCATTAAAGTTTTTTTCATACCTTATATCTCCACAATTGTTACTCCAATTTACTTACAATACTTCCTTTTCATCATCCATATTTTCATTCCATAGCCTGCCCAAGGTGAAGGTAAAATGACTTTGAAATGTGTGTTAAAGTTTTTACATACCTTATATCTCCACAACACTTTATCTCCACAATTACTTATTTATTTATTATCATCCATATTTTCATTCTATAGCCTACCCATGCAGCCCACACGCCCAAGATCAAGGTCAAATGACTTTAAAATTTGCGTTAAATGCTTTTACATACTTTGTAATTACCTTATATCTCCACAACCCTTAATTCAAACTTCAAATAAATACACACTAAGACATCAAATGCCTGGGTGGGCTCGACATGCGGACCTCGGCAATCTGGTTAAACAAATATACTGTAAATATTACGTCACAGTTTACATCACGTCGGAGAATCGGGTTCGAAAACCACGTGATCCCACACCTTAAGAGTGGTGTAAACCAATGCGCATGATCACGTGGTTATAACAACAACAACAATGGCTGAAAGTGCTGAAAGCGCGCACACTCCAAAATAAGTATTATTTGATATGTTACTTAATAGGCAACATATTTTTATGAAATATGGCGCAGCAAACACGTCTTCATGAGCTGCATTTGGTGGTCCCGGGAGTTTGGCACATACTTATGTCGTTTTTTTCGAAGAATCCATTTTCTCTTTGCAAAACACAACAATGTGTATTGTACCTGTTCTTCCGCCATAGGCAACGCACAGCGATTGGTTGTTTACACATATAAACTGTGGCATAAACTGATTATTTTTGGTGATTGAGTCAAATTATGTTTCACGTCTTATTAACAACAAGGTCTAGTTCGATCAGGAAACTTAAGTAGGACGATCGATATCTATAATTGGACCAAATGCAACTGATTTGGTAATATAACATGGATATGTCAAAACATGTTTACTAGTGATTTTATATCACTCTTATGCCAATGATTAAAGGTTTTGATAAATTCAATAAACCTGGAAAAGTTGAACATTTTCCAGCCAATTCGTGTACGCCTTACGTAGTAAATATTTATACTACATGCAACATATTTATGACTTTGCTCCCTCCCTGCAGTTTCAAATCTGAATTTATAATATCCTGAACTCAAATAATGTGCCCTACACGACCAACAAAATCACTTGTACCATAGCCCAAAGACCTTTAGCATTATAAACGCATGTGGTATATTTTCCATAAATGAAGCTAGCGAACTGGGCGGAGCTAAATTTGTATGGGGTTATGCACAATAAACGTGATCTTATTTCCGTCTTATTACAGGAAGCGTGCTCTTACTAACTAAGACCATGGCCACGTGGGCATGACACGTTTCCGTACTTTCTGCATTAACTGATCAGTGGAGACAAGAGAACTACACGAAAGTA
>CM055265.1:136085376-136157779 GCA_029237695.1 Conchocele bisecta
AGGCGGCTTGTTACAAGCCGGCTCATCTGGAATCTACAGATGTTTGCTTTATGGTCTGTAGGTTTGGTTGAAAGGGTTAACCCTTACTACGCTGAATTAAATGTTGTCGTCTGCTGGAAATGTTTTATTTTCAATATTTCTCGACAAAAACCTGGTTTTGACAGCACATGAGAATCGTCTCCAGTGGAGACAATTCTCATGTGCTGTCAAAACCAGTTTTATGTTAAGAATTAAAGCAAAATAGAAAACAGCAGACGGCAATTTCCGTCAACAGCATAGGAAGGGTTATGGGACATGGACAGTCTGGGGTCGGACAATATGCCCCAGGCTCACTCTACCCACAACACTGGTATAGTGGAGGAAAATAGCATGTATTTTCAAAATTTGTTCAATATTCAACTACATACTGGCTGCACAGGTCTGACAGCATTCAGTCGAACATTTTTCTTACTGTCATTTATGAACATATTACATCTTTATTGCAGGACTGTGCACAAATGTGGCACAATGTCCTGGATATAAATGTGGCTGTGACTGGAGAAATGGGTCTTATGGATTTTGTAACTAGTGTAGCTCCTGATCAAATAGCACACTCCTGTAGCCTGATAATGATCTATATCACTTGTTAGAAACATGGAATGGCAAACATTGCAGAGCCTAATCAGACTGCGGATGCACAGGCTGATCTGGATCTACACTAGTAGCAAAATCCATAAGCCCATTTCTCCAGTCACAGCCACATATTTGTCATGCCATGTCATGTTGTCCATTATAGTTTATACACAACTGTCTGTTCCACGTTTTTCTGCCGATGCACTTCTGGCTATTAAACACATTAAATCTAAAAAGTATTTAAATGTAAGTAAATTTACTTTTTTTATTTGTGGACCGATTTTCAAAATCTAACTTGTTTACTTAGTTACATCATTTCCAAGCTAATTAACCAGGTTTCGGAGACTCTTTTTTTTTGCAATAAAATCAATAATTTTTTGGACAATGGTGACTTTTTTGTTATTGATAAAAAAGTACTTACATTTAAAAAAAGTTTTTCAGCAACAAAACTTGGAAGAGACAGTAGTTGCGCTATTTCTGCAAAACTCCTGTATCATCCGTAGCAGACTGCTACTAATGTTATAGAGTTTTTGCAGTTACATGTCCACTTGTCCACTGAAACTGCTGGCCATCGTTGATTTACCAGACTTACTGGGGCTGGGCGGGCCTTTGTGCCATGTAGCAGACCTTGGTGAGGAGCAGCTCCAGCAGGTAGCCCCGGTGGGGGTCCCCAATCAGGTGTAACTCATCCACCACTATAATCCCTGCAACACAACAGCCATAGATCGATCATTCAGGCCACAACCAAAAACTTGATTTTTGTCAGTGAGGGCTTACAAAATATGCCAACCTGAGCCCTGATTCTAAGGCTGTCTGACCTTGACACATGCATAAGTGGGGCTTATAGTGTGTCACAATATAGATACATGTATAGGAAGATTAGAGTAAAGTAGGTGGAAAATAAATAGAAGTTGCATTTAATAAAAGAAAGAGAAATTAAGAGGAATGCATTGATTCTATGACCGCACTAAGTCTGTAACCATGATGTTGGTAACAGCGAGGATAGAGTGTCATGGATATTGGATAGAGAAGCAGCCGAGGAATGCATGTGTGAAATATAAAGCGGTTTCCACGAGGGAAAAGTAACTTATGAAATGTTTACCCCAAAGTTAAGTTTTGAGAATGACTATGAATGCGACTTGACATTGAGATTAATGGGGTTCAGAGCCGTACTATTCTCACAGCATGATAGAGGGCCATCTGGTGAATGCATGTTTGAAGGAAGTTCAGTGAAAGGAAATAGATGAGAATATTACCACAATGTTTAGTTTTCATAACAGACTACATGTAATTCGGTAACCTTGACACTAGAAAAACCTGAGGCAATATGAATAAGAAAAAAAAGAAAAATGTTTCTCATCTTTATGGCGTCAATATAAGGTTCGACGATGTCCAGTCGTGGGTAAACATTTGCCGTGGCACGAGGGAACTGTTTGAACCCCAAGGCCGTAGGCCGCGGGTTCAAACAGTTCCTGAGTGCCACAGCAAACGTTTACCCATGGTTGGACATGGTCAAACATTATTGTTACATTTCCGTCGGAAATATTGTATAATTTGAGCATATATGCAGTACTTTCAGGACTTTGATAATCTGCTCCATTCAAACAGCTGATTTACATATACATACTCCGGGGCCGCAATACACATCGTGTGATGCAACTGCATTAATTTCAAAATTTCAGTATGACCGTTGTAAACTGGTCTAGTGACGTAATGGCGCGTTCTAGTAACGTCATGAGACACATGCATTATGTAGGTGTTGGCTTGGCCCCGGAATGAGCATTGTTCACAGCCATGGTCAAACAGCACGCGCTGTACGTTTGAACACGGCTGTGAGCGGTGTCAAACAACGGCAGTCATGTAACAATACCCAACTGATCCAGCTTGTTTTCCTCCAGGAGTCGGTTGACGAGGCTGTTGCCCTTCTCGATGGTACACACGGCCACGTCGACACTGTTGAACCCACCCGCCGGGGCGTGATGACCCATAAACCCACTCACCCGGATACCAGCATCCTGGTATAGCTCCTGTAGCATGGGACGATGGGGAGGATATTGGGTTACACCTGTAGCATATTTTACCAAACTTGCTAAGCATACTTATCTAGCTAAGTATACTTTGAGGGAGTAATCATTAATTTTTCCTGAAATGCATTATTTCATAATTATAGACTAACGACTGCATATATTTGATGATTAAAAGTATGCAGATTTATGATACTGAATTTATTACATTATCACAGCCAAAATGGCTGTGATAATGTAATAAATTCAGTATAATAACAAGAAACGAGGCAAAGCCACGAAGGCCAGGTTTTTTCCAAGCATAGACACTTGGATAACATAATTATACCCACTTCTTGTAGACTAGATGGCCGTGGCCTGCATGTCGCACCTTGGGGCGAGGCATGGACACTAAAAAAATAGATATAGTAGATGGAAAAACTTTAACGAAAAAACTTTAACCGGACACGGACGTACGGACGGACGTATGCCAAAATGCCGACGATATCTCGCTTTCTGCAAGCGGGTGTGACAATGATGATAAACACCCATGTGAAGTATCAAGGTAATGGGTGAAGCAGTTGCAGAGATATAGTACACTAAAAAACTTTAACAATAAAATTTCAAAGTAATTTGACCTTGACATTAGGCACAGGGGCCGCACGGTTGGGGGTTAGAATGATATTTTGGATGATGACATGAAGTAAAGGTATCGGGAAGTTTCAAGGTAACGGGCGAAGCAGTTGCAGAGATATAGTATAACAAAAAAGTTTTAACCAAAAAACATTAACTAGACGTACGTTAAAAAGTTAACGTTGAAAATGGCTAAGTCAATTACGTAGAAATAATAGGTGAAGGTAAAAATGGATAGTTGTATGTGGTAGGCACCCCTTGGTTATGAAGCTGTGAAAGTTTGGTGGTCCTAGGTGGTACAGTACCAAAGAAATGCACTTAAACACGAAAACTTAACATGGTAAACGCGAAAACTTAACATTGAAAATGGCTAAGTCGACTGCGCGGAAAAAATGGGTCAAGTTAAAAACTAGATGGCCGCAGCCTGCATGTCGCGCCTTGTGGCGAGGCATGGACACTAAAAAAAAAGATAAAGTATAACGAAAAAACTTTAACGAAAAAACTTAAACCAAAAAACTTAACCAAAAACTTCAAAGTAATTTGACCTTGACATTGGGCACAGGGGCCGCACGGGAGGGGGGTAGAATGAAAATATAAATGATGATAGACACCCATGTGAAGTTTGAAGGTAATGGGCAAAGCAGTTGCAGAGATATAGTATAACGAAAAACTATAACCAAAAAACTTAACCAAAAAACTTAACCAAAAACTTTAACTAAAAACTTTAACCAAAAAACTTAACCAAAAACTTTAACCAAAGAACTTAACCAAAAACTTTAACCAAAAAACTTAACCAAACAACTTAACCAAAAAACTTAACCAAAGAACTTAACCAAAAACTTTAACCAAAAAACTTAACCAAACAACTTAACCAAACAACTTAACCAAAAACCTTAACCGAACACACGTACGTACATACGTACGTACGTACGTACGTACGTACGCCAAACGGCCGACTATATCGCGCTTTCCGCAAGCGGGCGCGACAAAAAAGTAACATGTTGGATAGTGATATGCGGTGGGCACCCCTTGATTATGAAGCTGTGAAAGTATTTTTGGTGGTCCTAGGTGGTACAGTACCAAGAAATGGACTTAAACACGAAAACTTAACATTGTAAACGCGAAAACTTAACATTGAAAGTCGACTATGCGGAAAAAATGGGTCAAGTAAAAAAAAAGTAACATGTTGGATAGCGATATGTGGTGGGCACCCCTTGATTATGAAGCTGTGAAAGTTTGGTGGTCCTAGGTGGTACAGTAACAAAGAAATGGACTCAAACACGAAAAATTAACATTGTCTGTGGATGCCGCCCGCCGCCCGCCAGCCCGCCCGCCGCCCGCCCGCCCGGCTTTCGCCAATCCAATAGCCTGGATTTTTTTTCAAAAAACCTGGCTAAAAATTAATAAATTTATCGTTAAAATAAAAATTTCTCCCTCAATGTGTATTTAGCAAGATAAGTATACATGTACTTTGCAATTTTGGTGAAATAGGCTACTGGCTGTGACTGGAGAAATTGGGATTATGACATAGCTCCTGTAACATGGCTTTCAACACCACAGGCCTGTATAGTGGTATTGGCAAAAAGTGTAGATCCAGATGAGCCGGCTCGTGACAAGCCGTCTCATCAGGATCTGCACTTTTTGCAAGTAATTTTCATATTTTTAAGAACAAAAACACCCCCTTTTCATAAATGGACTAGTCTGAAAATCATTTTGTGACGGTTGAATTGGTTTCAAAATTAACATATCAAGATTCATTCCATAGCAAATATTATAGAGGAATTGATCACTTCCGGATACAAGCATCAAATTTGGTGGAGTTGTAGAGAACAACAAACTTTATTTTTTCAGATGGGGAGCCATCTCAAATTTGGCCCAGGTTGGCTAAAAATCCAAGATGGCCACCAAAAATTGACATTTTTACCATTTTTCGGCTGTCTCCGGGTGCGCCGAAATATCAGCGGCGGGATTTCAGACATACATACATACATACAACAACAATTAAAGTTTTTTGGTCGAAACATTTGTAGGCCTAGGTGATCAATTATGGTGGTGTCTGCAAGTCAAAAATGATGAGTTGAATAATTAATGACATATGGATGCTGTCTGGTTTCCCCAACGCCATTGCAACACCTCACAAATGGCAATTGTCATTTTCACAACACCCCTAATGGTCCAGTGATCCAAATCCATGCGATACCTATTTCCATGAACAAAATTTACCTGGCCTGTGTTGGGATACAAATGTTGCAGAGAAAACAATTTTACTCTGTCGGGGGCCCTCGTCATTTTTTTTTTATTGATGTCCAATTTTTTGTAGGTCGGGGTTGGGGTCGTGTGGGGGGGGGGGGGGGGGGGCGGTTGGGACACTTGTAATAATCATTTTGAAACATGAACATTTATGTTGTAGTCATAGAAATATTTCACAAATTGGATGAACAAACCCTTGTTTTTTCTACTATTGATGCATTCGTGTGAGCAGCTAAACCATGTTCTTACAAAACCAAGCTTCATCTTTTATCGTTCGCACAGTGTCCGATCAAGATATCTGGCCTAGGTTGTGGTACAAATTTGGCAGAGAGAAAACAATTTTGCTCTACTGTAGGATCTCCCCTGGCCAATTTTTTTATTTCGTGTTGTCTTAGCCACATTTCGGCCCATTTCTTTGTAGAGGGGTAGGGGAGAGGACGCATGTATGCAAACACTCGTTTTGAACAGGGAAAAGTTATAATTAGTCTGTTTTGAAACATGGAAATTCGTGTCTTGTTCATGGATGGAAAAGTCGTAGAATAATTTCTCTACAGCATCTGTCTGTAGACAGACTGTAACACGTTTGCTAAACGGAGTTATACAAACAATGCTCATATTTAGGTAAATATCTTTTCGGCGGGTGGGGTGGCACTCTCTGATGACTATTTTTGTCAAGCCCGCTTGCGGACAACGCGATATGGTTGGCACTTTTGCTTTCGACCGTACGTCCTTCCGTACATCCGTGCATCCGGATTTACGTTAAAGTCAAATGCCTCGTAGGGCGCGATATAATTAAGAGATAATCGTTTAGGTAATAATTAATATATCTTGCTAATAACAAAAGTTAATTTATAAGATTGTATAGCCAATTGTCAAAGATGCCTTGCATTGAGAATAATTAGTAAAACGGCATGCCATCGACTTATTTATACAAAACTATATAGACTATGTTTCTTACATGTACAAGTTTTCTTTTTCAGGTTGGACAAAATGTTTGTATAGAAACAGCCGGCAATATCTGGATCGTCTCTGACATGTCTATGTGTTTCTTGGTGATGGGTTCATTGTGTTTGTCTACTGGCTGCATGAGATACAATGTATATACCAACTACTAATAGAAACTTAATACTAACTAACACTAACAATTCTACTTTACATGAGACTTCAACTGCTCATCAATAATGTCGAAACGCTGTAAGCTGATGGACATGTCTGTCGACGCCATGCAATCAGAAGAAAGATGTTTGACAGACTGGAGTCGGTGTTTAAGTTGCCAGACGATCACAAATGAAAAGTTAATTTGTCCTGCATTTAATTTATCAAAATTAGACGTTGGCCAAGGCTATATATCATTGGCTAATCATATTTTAGAATTTTCTGAGCTAAACGCAATGCCCGTAGACTTAGATATAGATAGAGTTGAAAATGGGAATGGCTTAGAACGGATGTTTGTTGAAAATCAGGCCGCTTTAATAAAACATGTGCATTGAAATTCAACAACACAAAACTGGAACGAGAATTGAAGAGAAAGTCTATTGATGATGACCAGTCATGTAGCGACTTAGAAACTAGATCCAGTACGTGCAGACAGAATAGCATTGAGAACAATGTAGATACATTTACATGCTTTTTCTGTGGCAAGGTTGCTGGAGCTCAAGGACTTCGTAAAGCAGCAACCTTTGACATTGATTGTCATGTACGTAATTGTGCACTTGAACTAAGGGACACAGCACTACTCGTGGATGACAATAAGACAGAGTTATTCGACTATTTAGGACAAAGTCTCATGGAAAATCCAGTGGATGGCAAAGAACTGTATGGCACAAGTAGACAAAATATTCTCTGCTCATCAGACCGGGAAGATACATCTGGGTTAGCACCATGTTCCCACGAGGAAGCTGACTCACGGATAATGCTTCACGTGGCTGATCAGGTCGGACAGGGCTACAAGAAGATCAGTGTGCGAACAGTGGATACAGATATTGTGATTCTGTCGGTGGCAACTGCGAGAAAACTTATGCCAGAATTTGTCGGAGCTCTGGTTAGCTTTTGGAATAGCCAAATCTTTCAGGTCTACCAACGCACGATATTTGCAATGCGTTAGGCCCAAGAAGATCGCTAGCTTTGCCATTGTTCCACGCAATTACTGGGTGCGACACAGTGTCAGCATTTGCTAGAAAAGGGAAAAAATCAGCATGAGATACCTGGAATGTACTTCCGGAGACGCCTTAGCCCACTTGTCCAACAATCCACCACAGGACTGCATCCCAGACCAGTGTATGTGAATAGTTGAGTGATTTGTAGTTGTAATGTACGACCGGGCATCTGAGGCAGAAAAAGTCAGTGCCGCAAGACAACAGCTGTTTTCCAAGGGGTCTCGAGCTCTGGAGAACATTCCGCCAACACAGGCTGCACTTACGCAGCACACAAAGCGGACTATCTACCAGGCTGTTCACTACTGGGTACAAGCACTAGTGGCCATGGCACAACTTCCCGATCCGGGCAACTGGGGTTGGAAGAAGAGTTCAACAGGCTGGAAGCCTCTATGGACCACACTGACGGATACAACAGCATCATGCTATGAACTAATTCACTGCTCATACAAGAAAGGCTGCAGAGGACGCTGCAAGTGCACAAAGGCGGGCTTAACATGCACTGCGTTATGTGTATGTGGAGGAAATTGTGATTCGGCAGAATGAGACGGCTCTGTTGTGCTTACCTTACCCTAGAAGTATTTCCAATGGTTACTGGTGAATTGTCAAGGCAGGTAGACTGGTTGCATAATATATTCATGCAGTCTGAACATGACGTTAAATGCACAGTTTTAAAGTTTTGTCTGCACAGGTACATGTAAAACATGCTTACTGTCTTTTGTGAACAGCTTAGACAATTGCCTACTTGTACTTGGGTGTCCAAGATGAGACGTATCTACCGGTATATTGTTCTAAATTGGAGCGAGAACTAATTGGATACATTTAGCAGATATGATGTATCCTATGTGAGAAAATTATAATATACAGTTGAATAGTGGTATTTGGCGGCCATCTTGGATTTACCAAAACAATAAAATTATTTGTTTAGTGATTAAAATTATCTGAATGCATGATTGTGTCCAAACACTACATTAGGTATTTATTAAAATACATAATTACATCATCTATAGGCAAATACTGGTATATACAGAACACAACACTTGCTATTTGGCGGCCATTTTTGGATTTATGCAAAATGAACGATTAATCCAATTTGATAGCTGAAGTTGTGCAAATACCTTCTTGTGTCTCCACACTCTATTCTGGATTTTTAAATCATTTGAATTATTATTTGATGACAAATACAGATAAAAAATTAAAAATACTGATATTTGGCGGCCATCTTGGTTTTATGCAAATGAGGCAATTACCAAATTAGCTTTGTTAGATGATTATAGTACATTTCTGCGTCCTTACACTATATCCCATATTTATAAGTTATTAAATGTGGTTTAGATGGGCAAAGACTGAGATATGGTGAAACATGTAAATTTTTCGTGGCGATCTTGGATTTTTAGCCAACCTGGGTAAAATCTGCGATGGCTCCCCATCTGAAAAAATAAAGTTTGTTGTTCTCTACAACTCCACCAAATTTCATGATTGTATCGGGAAGTGATCAATTTTTCAGCTATGAACCCACACTACTTATAGGTGAAAGGGTTAAACATTGTTTTATAAATACATGTACATGTAACTTCCAATATTCTTTAGATACTAAACTTATCTGGAGCTCTGCACAAACATAGATCTCTAAAGACAGTATGGAAAATTTCATTCCACATTGTAAGGGTTGAAGTAAAAGATACGAGAGCAAGTGAGCAGAGGCTCACCGAGTATAATACGAGGACGGCCGCGGCCCGCATGTCGAGCCCGCTGAGGCATTTGATGGTCTCAGAGTGTATTTATTTGAAGTTTGATGCCCAATAAGCATACAAAGTTTCAAGCAAATCTGACGGTTACAGAGATAGTAGGTATGTGAGAACACGCAAATTTCGACAGAAACTTTATCGCAAACTTCTAAGTCATTTTACCGTGACATAGGGGCACAGGGGCCACATGAGTGGGACACAGAATGAATATATGGATGATGACTAATAAGCATATGAAGTTTTAAGTCAATGTGACTTAGGACTGCAGAGATATAAGGTGTTTAAAAACTTTAACGCAGATTTGACCTTGACCTTGGGCACAGGGGCCGCATGAATGGGATACAGCATGAATATATGGATCATGACTAATAAGCATATGAAGTTTCAAGTCAATGTGACTTAGGACTGCAGAGATATAAGGTATTTAAAAACTTTAACGCAGATTTCGGACGGACAGACGCACGCACGAACGGACGCACGCACGGACACCTGGATGTCATTGTGATCACTATGTCTCGCTTTCCGCAAGCGGGCTCGACAAAAAAACAAATAGCAGACAACAAAATTTAATTTAATTTAAGAACTGTAAGGGTTTACGTAAAACATATTCTACTAGATTTCCGTTTGATCGCGTTTCTGCCATGGCGTAGGTGAGTACCTGTAGGTAGAACATTTTCTCCCGGGTGACAGAGACGAACGGCAGGATGATGATGGCCTTCTTCCTTGTCTCCATGATACGCTTCAGGACCAGTAACTCCGCCACCATCGTCTTGCCCGCGCTAGTTGGGGCTGAGTACACCAAGTTACCTCCCCCTGTAACCATGGTGAATGGCTTAAATTTTATTTTTCAATGGTTGTTTAGTTTAATTTTGTTTAATTTACTTTTTACTTTCCAATTTTATCAGCAAAAACATAGTTTGGCAGCACTTTAGAATAATTTTTGTTTGGAAAAAAAAAAATGATTCTATGTGCTGACAAACCATGTTTTATTGAGAAAAGACAAAATATGAAACAACGGCAGACGACAATTTTTGTATCCCGCATCATAAGGGTTAAACTATAAACACTACAGAGGCTTTCCCAGCAAGATTTCATGACGGTGTGTTGTTTCGAGTGTGATTTCAAATATTTCCATCATGACAAACTTCAAGGATTGCAAAAAGTTAAAGTGAAATGGTTTAACGTCCCACCAACAGCTAAGGTCATATAGCGACGGGACCCCAGTTTAACCCTTAGCCGGCTGAATGAAATGTTGTCGTCTGCTGTTTATGTTTTATTTTCGATTTTTCTCGTCAAAAACATGGTTTGACATCATTTTAGAATCATTTCCAATGGAAATGATTCTAAAGTGCTGTCAAACCATGTTTTTATTGAGAAACAGGGCAAAATATAAAGCAACAGCAGACGACAGTTTTCGCGATCAGCAGGCTAAGGATTAAAGTCTCATCCAGCAGACCAGTCGGATGGAAATACTATGAAAGTATTTTTTGATGCCCTAGACGAGGTTTGAACCCACAACCTCCAGATTGGAAGTCAGGTTTTCTAACCCCTAGGCCACAACCTATACCGACCAAGGATTGCTAACAATAGTAAGTCACTATTTTAAATGTGTTATTCATTATTATGAGTGGACAGTGAGTGGCATAATCTCTAAAAGTAGCATATAATATAGGTGATGGATACAACAATGGGCAGAATGAGCGATTGGACAACCACTGGTTCAAACTAGATGGCAACGGCCCGCATGTCGAGCCACCGGGGTTTCGATAGTATACCAAAAAACTTTAACCGAACACACGTGTGTACATACGCCGGCCGCCAATGCGCCGACTATATTGCGTTGTCCGCAAACGGGTGCGACAAAAATAGTGGCAAGCCATGAACACCCTGGAAACAATTACTTCTTTATATACAATGTATACTCGACCACATTAAAACATAAGTCGCAGAAACATATTTTGTGACTTGAGAAATTATCATTTTGGCCAGTCTAGTGCATGATCTGGACTATTACAGGATAAATGGGGCTTATAGAATTTCAATGATTTATGGCCAGTCTAGCACCAAATACACACAAAATATGTATCTACCAACTGATCAATGGAATTCAATTGATAATTTTTATGATACCTGGCAAGATAAAACCAGACTCACAGAAACTGTGTATTTAACACATTTCAACCCTAAGTAACTGGACTGGATTTTGATATGTTAATTTTGCAACCAATTCAACCGTCACAAAATGGTTTTCAAAATATGAAAATTACTTTCAAAAAGTGCAGATCCTGATGCCGAGCCGGCTGATCAGGGGCCCGTTTCACTAAACTTCCTACGACTAAAATTTACGGTATTTATAAGAGCCTTTTTGCAAAATGTTTGAGGATTGTTTATTCTGTGAAATGTGTGACTTAACCCTTTGAACCCGAAAGCCCGCTATAGCAGTTTATGCAAACAGTACAGGTCCAGGGGGCCGTTTCACTAAACTTCCATCACTAAATCTCCATGGACTATATAATCTGATACAATCTATGTTTGAGCCATGCATGAACATACCTAGGACATTGCCGACGAGGAGACATTCGGCCTGCCAGGGGAACATGTGTGTGATGCCGTGCCGGTGGTACTGTCTCAATACCGGGGTGGGCAGGCCCCACGATGACAACAACAGCTGGTCCCCACCCACCGCTGTATATATAGAGAAAACCAGGTTAGTTGCGTTTGATCAGAGCTCCAGATAAGTTTTGTACTATACCCCCAGATTTCAAATTCAATGCGTATTTTACTTTTACAAATGTAGAATAGATATTTTTCCTTATTAAATAGGGAACAAATGATAAAAAAAGAGCTGCAAAAAGCAGTTTTTCACTACAGACTTTTCACTACTCAAATTGAAAATCATTACGCATTTTCACATTGTTGTGAGTATTTTGTACTCCCACTTTTGATTAGCAATGCGTATTCTGCTAAAATAAGTGCGTAAAATACGCCAATACGCATCTTATCTGGGGCTCTGATATGATATCAAGTTTATCAGGCCAGGCTAGGAAATATGCATGAATTCCAAGGCTCACCAAAGTATTCCTCCCGTTTCCGAGTCGAGGATAATATTTACTAAAATTGAATATAAAGAATATCAGGCGAGTGATTTTTTTATATCAATCAAGGCTAGGTGATGTGTAGGAATTCCGAGGCTTGCTGAGGACTTGCTACCACTTCCGAGCAACGTCAATGAGAATGTCTACTTAATACAAATATAGTGAAGGCTAGTGACTTTTGATATTATGTTTATCAGGCAAGGCTAGCAAACATGAAGAAATTCTGAGGCTCGCAGAGGAATTCCTACAGTTTCCAAGCTGAGCCAATGAGTTTGTTTCTTTATTGGTGTTTAACAGCCTATTAACAGCTAGTCATTTAAGGCCGGGCCAACGGGTTTGATCCCATATATAACCGGCTGCATTGGGGGAAAAATCCCAAAATCATATCGGAATATTTACATGGAGAAAAAATATTTTCAGCCCTGAGATTAGAATAACCTGACCTAGTGCCAGTCACTTGACCCCTTCCCCTAAAACAGGATTACGAATAATCGTAGTACTCACATAAGGGGTACAACCAGATTCAAATGTCACATACAAAATGCCAACGACATACGTGAGGGTCCCAGTCTCCTGTCGGGATTCCGGTAAGGATGAACCCCGATCGTTAAATTACCTATCGCATGCACCCACCTGACACCCACCGAGTCATTGAGAATATCTGCTTTACATGAATAATTCTATGTAAAAAGTATCAAGTACGTCAGGCTTAGCTTGGAAATGGTAGCAATTCTGCGGCGAGCCTTGGAATTCCTACCGTTTCAGAGACTGATGAACTTCATAGTTTGTGCATAGACAATACCAGGCTAGTGTCTTTTGTTCTGGTATCAAGTCTATCAGGCAAGGCAAGGAACACGACACACTGCTCATGAAAGGACTCTTGTGGACACAAAGAATAATTACATATGTTGCCAGTAGGCATAACGTGGCATCCTTACTCCCGTTATTGAAACGGAGTAAATATGCAATTGATCAAATTGTCATAATTCCAGCACAAAAATATTTACACAATTCCAACATTTGATTGGCCCATAGCAAGTCTCTGTCCAAAATTTATATCCCAGTAAACTCACACGCCGAACTACTTTCCGTAACCGTGAGGCGCAGTTAAAATAATTCTTAAGAAAACGGAAGATAAACACATTTTCTTGATGAATTTATTTCAAATGCTGGAATTATAAGGAATGAATGGCCTTTTTGTGGAATTTATCGGGGATATAAACTTCTTTTTTTTCCTTCGAAAATTGTAATTTTTTATCACTTCGTCCAGTATTCCCGCGACTTTTCCAAGTTTATACCCCGATAAATTCCACAAAAAGGCCATTCATTACTATAAAATGTTCCTTTATCATGAGGCAGGCAACATAATAGGACAATAAGTCAAGCAGCTTGATCGGCTGAGCCTGAGCTGTAACACAGCTCAGGCTCAGCCAATCAAACTGCTTGATTGCGAGTTGGCATTGCCGATAGCTGTTCAGAAAAAAATTATAATCTTGGCAAGATTAACACAGGCGGCTGTATAACTCACCCAGTTCCAGTGTTGCTGTGTCGGATGTACATGTAGTACGAGTATCAGAGTCAGCAGGGCTACCCAATGGCACAGCTACATCAGCATCTACTGTAATACTCTCGTGCTTGTCTGTTTGTTGTTCAGAGTTAGCAACATTACCATGTTCTTGTGGTTGAATCTCTAGGTTTGCGAGACAATTCCGTCTCTGAGTGTCATTATTATCGTTTGGAACAGCAGCAGGAACAGTATTCATTAGGTTAATACAGGTTTTCTGACTTTGTACAACAGCTTTATATTGTGCAATCAGTGTGTTATTGTCAGATGTTGGTACACTGTAGTTTGCAATTGGTTTGTCAGCCGAACCTATCTTCTCTACAATGCCAACTGGAGTATGTGGGTTTTGCTGACTTTCAGGACTGGTATCAACAAATAATGATTTGAAGAAATCACTTTTATTGTTCACATCTCCGACTGGCGTATCCAACAATCCTGCTGATTTATCAATAGACCGCTTCTTGGACATCTCCTTGATCACAGATTTACTAGCCTTTATTCTGGAGCTCGACCTTTGTGCAGGTGTAGGGGTGGACTTGTTTGTTCTTCTAGCTGGGGTGACACTGGGTGTCGACACTCCATGAGGGCTTGTCCAGGATATATCTTGTAATGGCGAACAACCACCGCTATAACGGGCAGATCGTCTCACTCGACTGGGTGTCTGACCTGTTGGATTGCTTTTGCTGGTTGGTGTGGAGTCATTTGATACAAGACAGCTGGAGGTATTTCCACTTAGCGGTATACTAGATTTCTCAGAAACAGATTTCTTGCCACTAGAATATAATTTATTTGAAGTTGAATGTTTATTTTGACCGTTTTCCAGCACCTTAGAGCGCTTACTGCTGGTTGGTCCAGCCGTATCTCCTGAATCACTAACAGCTGGTTTTGTTACTTTAATTAGTCTTTTGCTTGATATTTTGTTGGCTAACTGTTTGCAATTTGGTTTGGATTGCTGTAATCCTGTTCCATTTTATCGAGGGCAGACATCATATCGCTGTCTAGGTCACCGCCGAATGATGTACTGAACGTATTATCCACCGAAACAATGTTCTTGGATGCATATTGCATAGATGCCTGAAATATAAGACAATGCATAGCAAACTACATGAATTACATGTGCATAAATAGGGGGCTGTGTCACTAAACTTTATTTGTACGACTAAAAACGTTTGTAAGTGCAAAATTATGGTGGTCTGTAAATTTCACATTAACAATGTTTTCTTGCAAACAATTATTGGATTTACATTTATTGAGCATAGGCTGCATATGCAGCCTATGCTCAATAAATGTAAATCCATAAATTGAAATTTCCAGACGATCCTAAATTTGCACTTACGAACATTTTAGTCGTACAAAGTTTAGTGAAACGGGCCCCAGGCTCCATGCAACTGTGATACTGATTGAATGTTGAGTGAAGAACACGAGATGGCAGAGACATTTGATAGTAATGTTGCAAAAACATTGTAGACATTTGACCTTGGCCATTTGACCTTGGTCATGTGGTGGGCTTCATCGGAAGGCCATAGAATGAAAATATGGATGATGCGGATTGATGCCTAGTTGAAGACGCAAGTTTTTCAAACAGGCCTATTCCAGGGCTCCAGATAAGGTGCGTATTTGCGTAAATACCCAATTAAAATTGCCAAAAACCCAATTGAAATCAGAAGTAGTGAGTATCAAAAAGCAATAAAAAAATTGTGGTATCTTTATAATGCTACAGAAAACAATAAACAGACCACAAATATAGCACATTTTCTTATTTTTCCATGAAAACACATCTTGGTATTTCATTAGAATTGTCTCCAAGGAGACAATTCTAATGAAAGCCAAGACATGTTTCATTTAGAAGAAAACTATTCAATACTTGCTGTCTGTTGATGTGTAAACAGTAGTGTGATTTTATTTTACCCAATTAAAACTTTGAAATACCCAATTGCTTCAGAAATGATGGAGTAAAAATACTCAATTACTAATTCCTTATCTGGAGCATGATATACAATTATGTCAAGTGAACTGAATTGGACATTAAATCGCCATGGCCTGCCCATCGAGCCTGTCTACAAGACATAAGTACACAATTCTGATCACTATGTCATGTTTTCTAACCGGGTTGAGAAAAATTGTGCATGCACAAAGACTATACAAAACATACCAGATCTGTTCCACGGCCACTGAAAAAAAAAGAGAAAATGATGTCAGAAACTTTATACCGTTACTACCGTATATATATTTCCACAACTAGAAATAACTAGGTCAAGGTCACAGAAAGGTCATATGATTCACAATGGGTTTCAATACGTATGTGAGGGCCAAATCAGATCTACAGTCGGATTTCCGGTAAGGATGAACCCCAAGCATTAAATTACCCAGCACATGCTCCTAGTAAAATACGCAATGATTTTGAAATCAGGGGGTATAGTACGCTTTAGACACAAAGCTAATCTGGAGCTCTGGCCATATATGCAAAATAACATGCCGCTATATACTTACGGTGCGACCACACAAACAGATTCCCAACACAAACGCCTGCTATCTGTATATGTGTGAAGTAAATGTAAACCCCCAAGTATAGTCACTGCCGGGTCAAATATTTTCCATGAATCTGAACTGTGGCTGTGACTGGGGAAATAAGACTCATGGGTTATGCAACCTGTGTAGCCCCAGATTGGCCTGCGCATCCGCGCAGCCCAATCAGGGCCTGCACAGTTTGAAATTTCATAAAACACCCGTCATTGTTCTAACGAGCAACATGACAGCATACTGAATTTGTAGAATCACAATAACGTATTTGTCATACCGTATATTCTTTATATTTCTCCAGAATTTAGTTTTATAAGTGTATTAGTGCATGTTTAAAGTCATAGAAATATGGCACCAAACGGCACATCATCACAAATATTACCTGACGTCATCCCGACATAAATGAGTAGAAATTTGTTAATAACAATTTATGGACCGATTATGGAAATCTAACTTTTGTTTTCTTAGTTCATTACCAATACCTATTACTATGTTTCGGAGGTGATTTCCAAAAATGTTTGTTTTTCAACTCCGCCTCGAACCATCACCATTTTGATTCAACCATATTGACGGACATGACAGGTAATATGGGTTCATAATTCCAGCACAAAAATATTTACACAATTCCCTAACATTTGATTGGTCCGTAGCAAGTCTCTGTCCAAAATTTATATCACAGTAAACTCGCATGCCGAACTACTTTCCGTAACCGTCAGGCGCAGTTAAAATAATTCTTAAACAAGAAACGAGGCAAAGCCACGAAGGCCAGGTTTTTTCCAAGCATAGACACTTGGATAACATAATTATACCCACTTTTTGTAGACTAGATGGCCGTGGCCTGCATTGTCGCGCCTTGGGGCGAGACATGGACACTAAAAAAATAGATATAGTAGATGGAAAAACTTTAACCAAACAACTTTAACCAGACACACGGAAGTACGGATGGACGTATGCCAAAATGCCGACGATATCGCGCTGACAATGATGATAAACACCCATGAGTATCTAAGGAATGAGTATCAAGGTAATGGGTGAAGCAGTTGCAGAGATATAGTACACGAAAAAACTTTAAAAAAAAATTCAAAGTAATTTGACCTTGACATTGGGCATAGGGGCCGCACGGTTGGGGGGTAGAATGAAAATATGGATGATGATAAACACCCATGTGAAGTTACAAGGTAAAGGGTGTAAGCATTGCAGAGATATAGTATAACGAAAAACTTTTAACCAAAAAACTTTAACCAGACGTACGTTAAAAAGTTAACGTTGAAAATGGCTAAGTCAATTACGTGGAAATAATAGGTGAAGGTAAAAACTAGATGGCCGCGGCCTGCATGTCGCGCCTTGTGGCGAGGCATGGACACTAAAAAAAGAGATATAGTATAACGAAAAACTTTAACCAAAAAACTTAACCAAAAACTTTAACCGGACACACGTACGTACGTACGTACGCCAAAGTGCCGACTATATCGCGCTTACTGCAAGCGGGCGCGACAAAAACTTACCGCAAGCGGGCGCGACAAAAACTTTAACCAAAAAGTTTAACCAAAAACTTCAAAGTAATTTGACCTTGACATTGGGCACAGGGGCCACACGGGAGGGGGGTAGAATGAAAATATAGATGATGATAAACACCCATGTGAAGTTTCAAGGTAATGGGCAAAGCAGTTGCAGAGATATAGTATAACAAAAAACTTTAACCAAAAAACTTAACCAAAAAACTTAACCAAACAACTTAACCAAAAACTTCAAAGTAATTTGACCTTGACATTGGGCACAGGGGCCGCACGGGAGGGAGGTAGAATGAAAATATAAGATGATGATAAACACCCATGTGAAGTTTCAAGGATAATGGGCAAAGCAGTTGCAGAGATATAGTACAACGAAAAACTTTAACCAAAAAACTTAACCAAAAACTTCAAAGTAATTTGACATTGGGCACAGGGGCCGGGCCACACGGGAGGGGGGTAGAATGAAAATATAGATGATGATAAACACCCATGTGAAGTTTCAAGGTAATGGGCAAAGCAGTTGCAGAGATATAGTATAACGAAAAAAGTTTAACCAAAAAAATTAACCAAAAACTTTAACCAAACAACTTAACCAAAAACTTTAACCAAAAAACTTAACCAAAAAGCTTAACAAAAAAACTTAACCAAAAAACTTAACCAAAAACTTTAACCGGACACACGTACGTACGTACGTACTACGTACGTACGCCAAAGTGCCGACTATATCGCGCTTTCCGCAAGCGGGCGGAACAAAAATGGTCACATGTTGGATAGTTGTATGTGGTAGGCACCCCTTGGTTATGAAGCTATGAAAGTTTGGTGGTCCTAGGTGGTACAGTACCAAAGAAATGGACGTAAACACGAAAACTTAACATTGTAAACTAGAAAACCTAACATTGAAAATGGCTAAGTCGACTGCGCGGAAAAACTGGGTCAAGTTCAAAAAAAGGTAACATATTGGATAGTGATATGTGGTGGGCACACCTTGATTATGAAGCTGTGAAAGTTTGATGGTCCTAGGTGGTACAGTAACAAAGAAATGGACTCAAACACGAAAACGTAACATTGATTGTGGACGCCGCCCGCCCGCCCGGCTTTCGCCAATCCAATAGCCTGGATTTTTTTTCAAAAAACCTGGCTAAAAAACGGAAAATGAACACATTTTCTTGATGAATTTATTTCAAATGCTGCAATTATAAGGAATGAATGGTCTTTTTGTGGAATTTATCGGGGTATAATTATAAACTTGGAAAAGTCGCGGGTTTATACCATGATAAATTCCACAAGGAATGAATGGCCTTTGGAAGGCCTTCGTCCAGTATTCCCGCAACTTTTCCAAGTTTATACCCCGATAAATTCCACAAAAAGGCCTTTCATTCCTATAATATTATCAATCAAGCTGACTAATCAAAATGCAAGGAATTCATCTGCAATATGACAAAGACCATTATCAGGCTGCCTGAGGAAACACCCATATACCCCATTTCTCAAGTCCCTACTACATATATACAGAGCTCCAGATAAGCGTTGTGTCTAAAGAGTATTGTACCCACTGATTTCAAATTATATGCGTATTTTACTTTTACAAGTGGATTATTGATTTTCTTCATTATTAATAGGGAACAAAATGATCAATGCAAATTTAAACATTCTGTTATATGAGTGTATTATAACTTATTCACTTAAAATACTGTAATACAGTTGGAAATTTACTTAGTTCAGCTGCAAAAAGCTTTTGCAGCTCAACTAAGTACACTTTTAACATTATTACATTATTTCCACGACTCAATTTGAAAATCATTGCGCATTTTCACATTGCTATGAGTATTTTGTACTACCACTATTGATAATCAATGCGTAGTCAGCTGAAAATAAGTGTGTAAAATACGCCAATACGCCCCTTATCTGGAGCTCTGTATATATGCTAGTAATTCTGTACAGAAGTACACTGGAATAAATCCAAGTTTGCATATTTTATCATGATGACTATTTGTTGCTGACTTTTTCAAGTATACATAGTAAAATGTGCCACAAATGAAGTTCAATATAGGAATGAATGGCCTTTTTGTGGAATTTATCGGGGTATAAACTTGGAAAAGTCACGGGAATACTGGACGAAGGCCGGAAGGCCTCGTCCAGTATTCCCGCGACTTTTCCAAGTTTATATCCCCCATAAATTCCACAAAAAGGCCATTCATTCCTTATAATTCCAGCATTTTAAATAAATTCATCAAGAAAATGTGTTTTATTTTCCGTTTTCCATTTTAACTGTGCCTGACGGTTACGGAAAGTAGTTCGGCATGGGAATTTACTGGGATATAAATTGTGGACAGAGACTTGCTACGGACCAATCAAATGTTAGGGAATATTTTTGTACTGGAATTATATGAAAATAGTAGTTATCAAAGTCATACTACATGTATCTTTTTATTTGTTTTTGTCACAGGTGTCCGGCTGTCTGTCCGTACGTCACGTTTCTTGCAAGAAGTAAATTTTCATACCATAATAGATAGGGACTCCGTGTGTGCCTCCCTTATGATGTGTGGATGCGCAAAGAGAATTTCCATTTTTTTTTATTCGATCCCCGGTCATGAATTATCTCCCCCTTTTCAACTTAGAATTCGCCAATTTTGCCTTGTAAGAAGTAAAACGTTTTAACCGTAATAGGTGGTGACTTCTAACTTGGTGTGTGCCTTCCTTATGGTGTGTAGATGCGCAAAGTGAATTATGATTTTTGATTTGACCCCCGGTCATGGATTATCTCCCCTTTTCGACTTAGAATTTGCCAATTTTGCCTTGTAACAATTAAAACTGTTTTACCGTAACAGGTAGGGACTTCAAACTGTGTGTGTGCCTTCCTTAGCATGCTTATGGTGTGTAGAAATGCAAAGTGAATTTTGATTTTTGATTCGACCATCTCCCCCTTTTAGACTTAGAATTCACCAATTTTGCCTTGTAAGAAGTAAAACCTGTTTTTACTGTAATATGTAGACTTCAAACTTGGAGTATGTCTTCCTTATGGTGTGTAGATGCACAAAGTGATATTCGATTTTTAATTCAACCTCTCGAGTATTGATTATATCCACCTTTTATGATCTACAAATTCACTGTCTATTGGCAGAGGAAAAGTGGGTATTTTGCGATGGCGCGCCATCAACTTTGCTCTAGTCATAATGTAAAATTGAGAAAATGTGCACATTGACTATGATATTTATGACTATGACTATTCAAAATGGGGTATATGGTTTTGCCTGAAAGCAGTTAGACTGGTCAGAAATTCCATAAGCCCCAGTTCTTCAGTCACAGCCAATGGTTGATTTTGTCCGTGTCTGGAGAAATGGGGTTTATGGGTGTTGTTACCAGTGTACATGTAGATCCAGATCAGCCATTGCATTTGCAGTCTGTGTTACTATGAAAGTGAAAAAAAAAAAATGAAAGGGTTTAACGTCCCAGCAACAGCTAAGGTCATATAGTGACGGGACCACAGTTTAAAGTCTCATCCGACAGACCAGTGGGATGGAAATACTATGAAAGCATTCTTTGATGCCCTAGGCGAGGTTTGAACCCACATCCTCCGGATACAAAGTCAGGTGTTCTAACCCCTAAGCCACAATCCATCCCCAGGGCTCCAGATAAGCTGCGTATTTGCTTAAATACGCAATTAAAATTGCCAAAAATCCAATTGAAATCAGAAGTAGCGAGTATCAAAAAGCATTAAAGATTTTGTGGTACCTTTATCATGCTGCAAAAAACAATAAACAGACCACAAATATAGCATATGTTTCTTATTTTCCATGAAAACACAACTTGGTATTTCATTAGAATTGTCTCCAAGGAGACAATTCTAATGAAATGTCAAGACATGTTTTCATTTCGAAGCAAACTATTCCATAATTGCTGTCTGTTGATGTGTAAACAGTAGTGTGATTTCATTTTACCCAATTAAAATGTTGAAATACCCAATTGCTTCAGAAATGATGGAGTTACAATACTCAATTACTAATTCCTTATCTGGCGCCCTGCATCCCTCTGTGTTGCTATGGCATACCTGGGACGTCCAGCAGCATCACTGCAATTAGACCTGACAAGCAGCTGTGGCCTGGTAGTTGAAGCACCCTGCGGTTTACTGGTACCCCCAGATATCGGTATACGTCCCAGTCTCTTCCTACCGATATTCATTGTCGGGTGTGGTCTTGCAGCCGCCGCACATGATTGAGGTCATCTCAGCAAGAACACTATCACCAGGAAACCTACCACATAAAGTCAATGAAACATACAATTGGTAGCTTTAACCCTTACAATGCTGAATTAAATTTTGTCGTCTGCTGTTTATGTTATATTTTCCATTTTTCTCATCAAACACATGGTTTGGAAGCACTTTAGAATCATTTCCAATGGAAATGATTCTAAAGTGCTGTCAAACCATGTTTTAATTGACAAAGAAGGAAAAATATAAACCAACAGCAGACGACAATTTTGGCATTCTAAGGGTTAACTGGAATGGATTGTGAATTGTTACTTCAAGGACCAATACAATCGTTCCAAAATTAATTTCAGACAAGTCCATTTATTCTTTTTGTGTCAACAATATGAAAAGTACTTTTCCTCATCCTGATGAGGCCGGCTCATCTGGATCTACACTGTTTGCAAACACAGCTAAAGAAGTATGTAGTGTTGGAGGGTTATGGTAATTGTGCCAAAGATGAATGATGGCTCTGATTTCCAATTTCGAGTTTTTAACTTGACAGCCTGCATCAATCAAATGTAGCATTTGACCTGTTAAAATTTCTGACAAAACTTAACACTGAAAACCACTTTAAAATCTATAATTGATCACCAAATATGTATTTTGTACTTTTGAAGGGCTGCAAAGAAATTCATATTATCTCTTCAACACAGTTGAGGCAGAGCCTCGCCCATCCCGTTTCCTAAGCCTTGCCAGATATTTTCCCCATTCACGGCACTAACCTACTATTCTCTATATACAGTTTCTGGTGATGCTCAAACATAATGCTTTCATATTTACATTAAAATGATTACAGATACATTACAAAGCATGGGTTGTGATCTAGGGGTTAGAACACCTGACGTCCAATCCAGAGGTTGTGAGTTCAAACCTCGCCTTAGACATCAAAAATACTTACATAGTATTTCCATCCCACTGGTCTGTCGGATGAGACTTTAAACTGTGGTCCCGTCTCTATATGACCTTAGCTGTTGCTGGAACGTTAAGCCCATTCACTTTCACTTTTTGAAGAACTAAATTACCGTACCACCTTTGACACTAATAACAAGACTATTCATATATGTACAATGTAATCTATCAATTTTACCAGCTCCATTTTGGTCAGCTGTTTTCAGATACATTGTATTTCCCAAACACAGACTGCATAAAATCACTACTACATGTACTACACTAGAGCAAGTGAGCAGAGGCTCACAGATACCCCCAGCCACTTTAGAGCAAATATTTAAAAAAGAATTTAACGCAAATGTCTAAGTCATATGACCTGGACCTTGGACATGAAGGCCACATGTGTGAGGTATGGAATGAAAATATGGATGATGATAAAGAGGTATACAAAGTTTGAGGTCAATCCGAGTTAAAGTTACAGAGATAATGGTTACCAGAAAACATTAACGCAAATTGGACGGATGGACAAATGGACAGAATGACAAAAATTATATACCCCTCGACATACTTCGTGCCGCGAGTATAATAGGAATGAATGGCCTTTTTGTGGAATTTATTGGGGTATAAACTTGGAAAAGTCGCGGGAATACTGGACGAAGGCCGAAAGTTTATATCCCAGATAAATTCCACAAAAAGGCCATTCATTCCTTATAATTCCAGCATTTGAAAAAAATGCATCAAGAAAATGTGTTTATTTTCCGTTTTCTTAAGAATTATTTTAACTGCGCCTCACGGTTACGGAAAGTAGTTTGGCGTGGGAGTTTAATGTTATGGAATTGTGTGAATATTTTTGTGCTGGAATTATCACAACACAGCAGACTAGAACAAATGAGCAGGGGCTCACGGATACAGCCCAGCCACCACATGGACTGACCAAGTAACACTTTATCACAAAATCAAAAACTTTAATACAAATATCACCTTGACATTGGACATGGGGTCCACATTGGTGGGCAGTAAAATAAAAAGATGGACAATGAAAACATTCCATGAAGGGCAACAGAAATTTACAAAATTTATGGCATCTAAGTCATGCCTTCATGTATGATGGGTCGGTGAAATTTTCTACTAGGTGTCTACAAGCACCGAAAGGCCGCTGAGGACTACAGAATAAGCAACATAAACCTTATACAGGCGCGGATACAGGGGGGGGGGGGGGGGGGGGGCGTCCAAGACGAAATCTACAATACTCAAATAGTGGCCTAGGTGTCAGGAAATCGCATCTGCAGCGATCTGGCATCTACATTTCATGGGGGAGGACCAGACCCCCTACTTTACGATTTCGCGCTCGCGGAGGTCGGCTATGCCGAATTGTAATTACTGACCCCCCCTGCAATTATTTCTGTATCCGCGCCTGCTATACTGGTCTGTAGTTAAACAGTCAACTATTCGATGATAAAAAACATATTTAACCCTTTCACCCCTAAATAACTGGAATGGATCTTGATATGTTAATTTTTCAACCAATCCAACTGTCACAAAATGATTATCAGACGAGTTGATTTATGAAAAGGGGGTGTTTTTGCACTCAAAAATATGAAAATTACTTGCAAAAAGTACAGATCCTGATGAGACAGCTCGTCCCACTGTTTGCCAATACCACTATACAGACCTGTGGTGTAGAAAAGGTTAACCCATTACGCCGCTACTCACAACAATTTTCGTCTGCTGTTGCTTTTATATTATTTCTAATAAAAAACTTGCCTTAATCGAATCTCAATAAAAACATGTTTTGACAGCACTTCAGAATCATTTCCAATGGAAATGATTCTGAAGTGCTGTCAAAACATGTTGAAAACTATTCTAAAGTGTTGTCAAAGCATGTTTTTGATGATAAAAATGGAAAATAAACAGCAGACGACAAAAAAATAAGATAGCGGTGTAAGGGTTAAAACAATAACTGAGGATATTATTTTCCTTCTACATATATGATGTAAAATATAATTGACCATATAAATACTAAAGGTTTTGTGCCAATTTCAGTTATTCATAGTACTTAGTCAAAAGTTCTCATAAATAGAACATCGAGTGCCGTTGATCAATGCGTTGATAAATTGATTGATCCTGCACATAATCCCAGATTATGAAGTTGTGAAGGAAGATAAATATGTCGAACAGTAATTAGGTCATTGTCGGAATTAGGAAATTAAACTGCTATTCAACTCTCACTATCCAGTAGACTTCCTTGTTACACCAAAGTCAGAACTTAGGTTCATGTTTAAAGCAGGTACAAATACAATGTAAATGAATTACCATTAACTAGAAATGTGGCCTGTTGGCACACGAATGCCCCCGCTGGCAGCCAAAGAAAACAAGGCATATTTGAAAACATAGAGGGTCAGAGAAGCGTGGACTTGTTACAGCATGAAAGCAGACAAGACCAGAGCAATGGGTGTGTGAAATATCCAGCAACACCATGCAAGAAAACAGACATTAGAAGACAAGCAAATTTTAGAACGCACCAATTATGTGACGTTGACCCTGGACTTAGTGGGGGCATGACAATCATGGATTTTCACAGGGCGGTAGAGGATTTACAGTCAAAACGCCCCAAGTCAAATCGCCCCAAGTCAAAACGCCCCCGAATTGGTCAAAACACCTCCATCAATTAGTCAAAACACCCCCTATTTGGTCAAAACGCCCCCATCTTCAAATGTTTATTGTCAAATAATTAACTTATTCTGGTGGTTTTTATGGGTGTTTTACTATACTATTTTCATTTCAGGTACGCGTTGTGTACGAAGAATGTCTGTACGGGAAGAATTATGGCGACGATATTATTGTAGTTTCTGAATTATTTCTTTTATTTTCTTTGCTTATGTGTATTTTTGAGTGTATTTTGAGTGTTCAATGTTAATTATTGCATAATACATCAGTTGATTTTGTTATTGTATTTCTATTAGCATGATTAAAGGATGATTAAATGATGTAATTATGTATTGGCGTGTGTGTGTTTGTGCGTGTTCTGTGTTATTATCCCGTTGATAGGCACCTGTGTTCACACTTATTTAACCACTTTTATCCCGTTATACATATATTCGCAGTCATGATATTCATTACTATAGACACGTGCATTAATTCACAATTAATTAATCAGTATTAAATATATCGATTAGTGGTATATACTTGTGGCATGGGATTTGCAAGTCTAGTCTGATTGAATATAGAAATTTAAAAAAAACGCGTCACTGCTGCACCTGTTGATGACAGAAAACAAAATATGAATTGACTACATTATGACGATCTTCTTTTTATGAAAATACACATATTGCTATAAACACTTACCATTGGTACGACGGTTAATTGATTACTTTTGCAAAAATTAATCTCTCATTTTATATGGTACCTATTTCCACCACACACTGGCCTTATTCCACCACCGTCCTGCATTACTTTTATCATGTATTATTATGTATTAAATTATATATATATTTGAATTATAATGAAATAAAAAGTACATGATGAACCAACTATGTGTTGTTGTCATTCACCAAAGTCAAAATGCCCCCTAGTCAAAACGCCCCCAATTTGACTAAACCACAATCAAACAGGTCATGTTTATTGAAAAAACGGACTTGTTTATCATGTTAAAAAGGCTCATACATGTCCACTGAATTACTGTACAAATACAAATAATAATGACAAAATAAAATCGTATTTAACAAAAATAAAATTATGGGGGTGTTTTTTGGGGGTGTTTTCACCAAAGATGGTGGTGTTTTGACCAAAGATGGGGGCGTTTTGACTTGGGGGCGTTTTGACCTGCTTCCGCGGTAGAGGACCATTAAGCAATGCGTGTGTGAAATATCAATCAGATCCGTGCAAGGAAATATATCAAGAAGATTTGTGCAAGGAAACAGAAATTTACCCGAGCATCAAGGTTTCAAATGCATCAAGTATGTGACCTTGACCTTGGGTTTAGCGGGAACGGGACGATCGTGAATTTGTCACCGGGCGGTACAGGACCTATGACACGAGCATTAAATCAAACAAGAGGCCCAAATGGGCCTGTATCGCTCACCTAAAAGCCTCCATAGTGGTCATCTTGATTTCACAAAGACTCTTCACTTACAACTTCAAATGTTCCACAGAATTTGTTGGTACCTTCTGATCTAACATATATTGCGAATGTGCATCTGATTTACTGCTATACCTTCGATTTGATATATAAAATGACCATATTCGGTCAAAAATAAAATTTGACCCCTATTTGACCCGTCGGGCCATGACCATTTTTGACCAAGAGGCCACCATATGAACAAATCTGAATCAGCGTTAACTATCGATCATTCATACAAAGTTTCGTCGAAATCGGCCTGGCGGTTTGTGAGAAGAAGATTTTTTGACAATTTGACCTACTTTTCAACGGCGGACATCTTGGATTTGGTGATGACCTCCATTTTGACAAAAATGAACAGGCTTCACCAACAAACCATTTCAGTTAAGTTTGGTCAATATCGGCCAAGCAGTTCACAAGAAGAAGTCCTTTGAAATCTTTAGTAAAAGAACAACCTTTTGACCTGTCGGTGGCCATCTTGGATGACGTAATCATCTGATTTTCGCAAAACATGCTCCAGAGTGATCGTCTCGTCGATAGCTTCGATTGGATATATTATATGACCATATTCGGTCAAAAATATAATTTGACCCCTAATTGACCCCTCGGGCCACGCCAATTTTTGACCCAGGTGCCACCATATGAAAAAATCTGAAACAGCGTTAAATATCAATCATTCACACCAAGTTTCATCAAAATCAGCCTGGAGGTTTGTGAGAAGAAGATTTTTTGGACAATTTGACCTACTTTTCAACGGCGGACATCTTGGATTTGGTGATGACCTCCATTTTAACAAAAATGGACAGGCTTCACCCACAGACCATTACAGTTAAGTTTGGCCAATATCAGCCAAGCAGTTCACAAGAAGAATACTTTTGAAATCTTTAGTAAAAGAACAACTTTTTTACCTTTCGGTGGCCATCTTGGATGACAAATCATCTGATTTAGACAAAAAATGCTCCAGAGTGATCGACTAGTCGATACCTTCGATTTGATATATTATATGACCATTATTCGGGCAAAAATATAATTTGACCCTATAGTTGACCGCTCGGGCCGGGCCACGCCCATTTTTGACCCAGGGGCCACCATATGAACAAATCTGAAACAGTGTTAACTATCAATCATTCACACCAAGTTACGTCGAAATCGGCCTGGAGGTTTGTGAGAAGAAGATTTTTTGACAATTTGACCTACTTTTCAACGGCGGACATCTTGGATTTGGTGATGACCTCCATTTTAACAAAAATGGACAGGCTTCACCCTCACATTTCCATTACAGTTAAGTTTGGCCAATATCGGCCAAGCAGTTCACAAGAAGAATACGTTTGAAATCTTTAGTAAAAGAACAACTTTTTTACCTTTCGGTGGCCACGCCCATTTTTGACCCAGGGGCCACCATATGAACAAATCTGAATCAGCATTAACTATCGATCATTCATACAAAGTTTCGTCAAAATCGGCCTGGCGGTTCGTGAGAAGAAGATTTTTTAAGAATTTGACCTACTTTTCCACGGCGGCCATCTTGGATTGTCGATGACGTTCATTTTAACAAATCTGAAATGGCATCACCCATATATCATCCCTGTAAAGTTTGACCAACATCGGCTCAGCAGTTCGGGAGAAGAAGATGATTGAAAATGTTCACGGACGACGGACACTTTGCCATAAGAATAGCTCACATGAGCTTTGCTCAGGTGAGCTAAAAAGCAATGCTGCGTAAAAGGAGATGAGTGCAAGGAAACAGAAATAATAAGACATTTACCCGAGCATTAAGGTCATGTTTATTGAAAAAACGGACTTGTTTATCATGTTAAAAAGGCTCATACATGTCCACTGAATTACTGTACAAATACAAATAATAATGACAAAATAAAATCGTATTTAACAAAAATTAAATTATGGGGGGTGTTTTTTGGGGGTGTTTTGACCAAAGATGGTGGTGTTTTGACCAAAGATTGGGGGCGTTTTGACTTGGGGGCGTTTTGACCTGCTTCCGCGGTAGAGGACCATTAAGCAATGCGTGTGTGAAATATCAATCAGATCCGTGCAAGGAAATATATCAAGAAGATTTGTGCAAGGAAACAGAAATTTACCCGAGCATCAAGGTTTCAAATGCATCAAGTATGTGACCTTGACCTTGGGTTTAGCGGGAACGGGACGATCGTGAATTTGTCACCGGGCGGTACAGGACCTATGACAAGTCACGGACGACGGACACTTTGCCATAAGAATAGCTCACATGAGCTTTGCTCAGGTGAGCTAAAAAGCAATGCTGCGTAAAAGGAGATGAGTGCAAGGAAACAGAAATTATAAGACATTTACCCGAGCATTAAGGTGTCGAATGCACAAAGTATGTGACCTTGACCATGGCTCAGTGGGTAAGAGCACCGCGATAGTGTTACAGGGGATTTACAGTCAAAACGCCCACAAGTCAAAACGCCCCCGAATTGGTCAAAACACCCCCATCAATTAGTCAAAACACCCCCATTTTGGTCAAAACACCCCCTATTTGGTCAAAACGCCCCCATCTTCAAATGTTTATTGTCAAATAATTAACTTATTCTGGTGGTTTTTATGGGTGTTTTACTATACTATTTTCATTTATGCAATTATGGCGACGATATTATTGTATAATTTCTGAATTATTTCTTCATGTGTAAATTTGTGTTTTCTTTGCGTGTGTGTATTTTTGAGTGTATTTTGAGTGTTCAATGTTAATTATTGCATAATACATCAGTTGATTTTGTTATTGTATTTCTATTAGCATGATTAAAGGATGATTAAAAGATTAATTAAATGATGTAATTATATATGTATTGGTGTGTGTATGTTTGTGCGTGTTCTGTGTTATTATCCCGTTGATAGGCACCTCTGTTCACACTTATTTAACCACTTTTATCCCGTTATACATATATTCGCAGTCATGCATTCATTACTATAGACATGTGCATTAATTCACAATTAATTAATCAGTATTAAATATATCGATTAGTGGTATATACTTGTGGCATGGGATTTGCAAGTCTAGTCTGATTGAATATAGAAATTTAAAAAAAACGCATCACTGCTGCACCTGTTGATGACTGAGAAAACAAAATATGAATTGACTACATTATGACGATCTTCTTTTTATGAAAATATTGCTATAAATACTTAATTTTTTTCTGTAACTTGTGTTAAAACTAGAACTATAACATGTGTGCGGGTGCAAATATTTCAAAATAAAAACTTAATTTTTTTCTGTAACTATTGTGCTTTATTCCACCACCATCCTGCATTACTTTTATCATGTATTAACAGTAATATTATGTATTACATTATATATATACTTGAATTATAATGAAATAAAAAGTACATGATGAACCAATTATGTTTTGTTGTCATTCACCAAAGTCAAAACGCCCCCTTGTCAAAACGCCCCCAATTTGACTAAACCACAATCAAACAGGTCATGTTTATTGAAAAAACGGACTTGTTTATCATGCTAAAAAGGCTAATTCATGTCCACTGAATTACTGTACAAATACAATTAATAATGACAAAATAAAACCGTATTTAACAAAAATAAAATTATGGGGGTGTTTTTTGGGGGTGTTTTGACCAAAGATGGGTGTGTTTTGACCAAAATGGGAGCGTTTTGACTTGGGGGCGATTTGACTTGGGGGCGTTTTGACCTGCTTCCGCTACAGGGTTTGTGGGTTCAAACCCCACATCGGGCGACAGTTTTCCCCCTTCGAAATACTTCAATGGTGTCGGAAGAAAACAGGATTTGGGACACTGGTAATACTATATGCCCCTAGTTCTATGTGATAGAACGGCTGCAAATCTATTTTTGCAATCTGTTATTCTCTTTATTTGCACACCGTTCTATCCCTAAAGGCCAAAAACCGTTAGCAAAGTTCCGCCATGAATCGAGGGCGGAACGTATTCATCAAGTTTTTTAACTATTTTAGCCACAAATTGCTAAACCCATTTGTAATCCTGTTCTAGAAACCTTATTTAACAATATTACTGCTTACCGTGGCAAAATCGGCATGTGTTTTGATCTTAAAACGTGGATTATAACAGCAAGGTACAAGAAATACAAATCTAGGTCACCCATTTACGAGCTATTTACATATTTTGATCACGTGAAGATAAGGTCATGTGTATTTTGCGAATTATTTAAACGAAATGAATATTACCGTAATTTGAAAATAGGCACTGCCTATCAACGGGCAAAAATATGTGATAACTGTTCATTGTATTACTGTAGGTTGGAAACATACCACATTTTATTGGGATGTATTGGTTGCTTGTTGGTTCTTTCAACAAACACAGCACATGCTGTGGGGCTCCAGATAAGGAATTGGAAAGTTGGTACTTACTGCTACGCTATACTTGTGAACAACTAAATTAGGTATTTAAAATGTCCTCTTTAAAAAAAAAACACACACCTCATATTTTGTTTATTGGGTATTTCAATATGTTTTGTAAAATAATTAATTGATAAAGTTGAAAATAATTTCTAAAGTGAAGTTCCATGCCAACTTTTACTAAAGATGATTTGTAGGTTCAGATTGAGGCAGATAATTGATTGTTTTGCACGCTTTCTTCATATCAATACAATGTAGGCTGATGGGACATGGTACTGTAGTTGTTGTTTTTTCACGTCACGGTGGGTTATCATGACTGGCATACATTGATACATGTACCATGCCAAAAGTTCTGATATAATAACTTCAGAAATACCACAGTACACCCACAACTATATTTTCATTTTATTACAGTAAAATGTTTCATTTGATTATTAAAATAAATATTTTGTAAATTCCGCTTACATGGTCAATTTGATTATTTCAAATAAATAATTTAATTTTTACAACTTACCACGATCTCTGATGCATGTCTGAATGTTCACAATTGTCAATAGTTTATGATTGTCGTCTTCATACACAAGGAAACTTGTTTAGTTAGTTATAATTCACAATAGTTTGTTGACATTTACTGTATGTGTTGAATGCAACCACCATCTTTGCTGGTTCTGCTTGTCTTGGCTCGTGTCTGGTCGGAGCTTTCCTTCTACATAATCTAGCCAATCACTGGCAAAACCTATAAATAGGAGTGCAAACTTGTAAGGCCCTAAAAATGTTATCCTATTACTCACCGATGATATTACCCATGGTCCGTTTATCGTTAGATATGATGATTTGAATGTGATTCTGGCATTATTGAATATTAATATTGGGTGTAAATATGACAATGCCAATATCCCATTATCCTACCTACTTTTTCCCCATTGCGATGTGATTCCCGACCCATGCTTCGTGATCCCCGGCTGTGTGACTCAACACCCTAACTTCGTGCCCCCTCCACCACCCCCATTATCTGATCCCCATCCATCACGTTATGAGTCCTAGCTGTTGTGTGTACTCCTCCCACCCTGCTGTCTGATTCCCGATCCCAGATTCGTGCAACCCTGCTGTGTGACTCCCCGCCCTAGCTTTGTGACCCTCCCATCCTTGCTGATTGATCCCCACCCATCATTCGTGCCCACCTACTGTGTGACTCCCCACCATCGCTTCGTGTCCCTCCCAGCCCCGGTGGGTGACTCCCACACCCAGTCGTGATTCCCGCTGTATGACTCCAACCCAACATTATTCCCCTCCCCCAGCTTCGTGAGTCCGCTGTGTGACTCCCCACCCTAGCTTCGTGCCCACTCCCACCCTTTATGTATCTGTCTGTGCCAACAGGAAAGCATTTGGACAAGTTTCATCATGATTGTTTGTAATAATTGTAAAAATAATATACAGTTTTAAACTAATGTGCATGACAGCCAAGTATATGCATAATTAATTGAAAGTCATTGAGTGAAATATGCTGACAGTATGCACTGTATGGGTACCTATGTACATCTATTAGTTGCTCAAAATGTTACCCTGATTTACATGTACGATCGGTAGTAGAGCTATAGTGCGGTCCACAGCATTCTCCTGCACAGTTGTCTGGAGCATAATCAGTGTTCAGTTTCCACAACTATATCAGAGGGTGATGGTGTAAATAGGCACACGCGCATAATGAACGGAGCTAATTGTGACCATAGATATTCAGGAAAATGGAGAGAACTGTAACTTTCATATTCCGTAGATTAGCCAATTTCACCATCAGCAATCATATGTACATTCTTTCAACTAATTGGAAAAGAAACATATTCCAATTAACACTGAACATTTACGTTCACCACAGGCACCTTTGTTTGTGAATTTGTGATTTTGTTTTCAAGACATAGTCAAGCGATCCATGATAATCAGTGGACATGACTAATAGAAACAGAAAAACATTGCAAGTGTGGTTTTATCGCACCTGTTCAGTTGTGTCACGGACTGTGCTATATTCACAGTCAAAATGTGCTCAAAGACCATCAGGGATGGAGAATAACGCAATAATTTTCAACAACTTCCGGTATTTTACAACCTGCCAAATTGGCGATTAATTGCGCAATTAATTGATTTGTCGAAATGGACCAATCAATTATTGTCTTTCGTGTTTCAAGGGTCATAGAGGTTAATCCTACAAACCGCTATATAAGCGCTGTTCGTGCTATGTACCTGGTCAGCTTATTGCAGACTAATACAGTGATCACATCACTTCAGACCTCTCTCTCTCTCTCTCTCTCTCTCTTGCTCACTCGCTCGTACCCGGTAGGTTTCGTCCCCAAACTCGCTCATTATTCGGTCGCAAAATACCTTTTCGACATAATATATTCATTTTTCTCACTCGTGTTACTTGCCCTAACGCATTATATTTCGTGTTGTCTTCTTGTGTATTCAAATAAATTGCTATTGAGCTAAACTATCGACAATTTATATAGACGAACGCTTACGGTTTGGTGAAATTATTCTTCCAGAAACGTGTTTATTACGTTTCTGGGTGGATTTTTTCATCCTACTGACTTATCAATAAACCGTCAGCCTTTACGAACCTTACGATTACGGCCTATGGTAGGTCCCTAAAAGCGGCCTTGAACAACCGAAGTACTCGTTCCTCCACCACGCGAACCTACTACAGTACCATTCATACATGCAGCATAACATCATGATAAAGCTATAAATTGTTAAATTTAGTTTCATACACCAACGTCGCCCGCTATACATGTAGGTAGTGCTGTTTCATATTATTGTTGTTGTTATCTTACTAGTAGCTTTCCACGCGCTTTCATTTAAAATCTAAAATGAATTCGTTTCGTTAAAATTTAGATTTTTCTTTTTGTATTTATCCAAAATGGCAGGAGCTGGAAGTTTTGAAGACACCGGTTTCAATTTAAATCATTTATTCTATTAAGATCTACATCTACCAGGAAAGGATACTTGCATTAACACTTCAGATTTATGGTTTTATGAAATAGAGTAAGTTTTGGAGGTGGCAGTGGCATATTTGAAATGGCAAAAATGCTAATGGGTTTTCATACCGATGAACAAAACTCAGCAACAACAACACACACAAAGTTGCTGAGATTTTGTCACACAGAACTATATATGCCCCTGCTGCCCCCCCCCCCCCCCCCCCCCCCCACCCCCCCCCCCCCCCCCCCCCTTCACCATTCGGTCGCGTAGGGTGGAGGGCGCGCATAGAAATATCGACAAACACGCACTCACGTAGCGATAGATAATTTTGAAAGAGCAACGCAAAATAGGAAACGCTTTTTCGTCAAAAGGGGATCTCGATTTTACCCAGGTGCCGTAAATCGTTTGCCGTAAATTGTTCTCACAGCAACAACAACAACAACATGGCGCTGGAGGGGGCGCCGTTATACTTTAACTCGCTCGAGGAATGTTTTGAAGTATTGAAGCAACATGAACTCGAAACGACGAGTAGATTCGTCGCTATTGCTTCCACCAAATCGTTTGGGTTAACGGGTTAGCAAGATTAATGTAATGTATACTGTAGATATTATGGTAATGTCATTTGGTCATTTGACTGACCTCGGCAAAAAACCATGTGGCCCGTGAATTTTTATTTTTGTGTCTCCATTCGTTACTAAAATACCATTTCTTAACTTTCTTTAGTGATACAAACGTTTGTGCAGGTAAAATGTCATAACGTTCTGCTATATTTGCTAAAAGAGAAAGCATTTGAAAGGAAATGATCATGGACATTCCCTTTTCAAGTACGAGGTCCGTCGAGACAAATTTGCTGCACCCGGGGTAAACTCGAGATCCCCTTTTGACAAAAATGAAAATATTTGAGGGGGAATACAAAAATGTGACATCCCCAGCCCGAGGGGGCGTGTGAACCTCCATTTCAGGAGAATCTGTTGACCTGTCTGAACTAGTTGAAAAAATATACTATTTGGTGGAGGGGGTGTGGGGGTGGGGGGGTGGTTCTGAATATATTTGGGTGATAAAAAAAAACACTGCTAATCCATTTGACAATGACAATTTTTGTAAACTTTTATAAAGCTTTGTTCCGGTCGCAAGAAGGTTATACTTAATATTGTCATCAAATATGATATGTTGATTATATGTTTTCAATCAAACTATTTATGTTGTTTGTTATAACACAGCAGCTTCGACAACTTACATGATTGCATATTTACCTATACTCAATGTTTTCAGAAATTAGATTCACAAGACGGAGAAAGAAACGTTCTGTGGTCGGGGGCCAGAGCCCGTAAATTTGCCTTGGCAAGAAAAGTTCTGCACTGTCACCATGGCAAGGACAAAAAAAAAAAAAACACACAAAGCAGAAAGAGAGATATGCAAAGGGTTTGATGACGATAGGCCACTTTGTAGTTTATTTCTTACAAAAACTAAGTGAATTATAACTGTAAAAGGGGGAGATAATCCATGACCAGTGTGTCTGATCCAAATTGAACATCATGTTCAGTATCTACCTTTTGTTATTAAAAAAATATATCCTGACTATCAAGCTCTGGCTATGATAGTTTAAAACAACATACATAAATACAATGCAAATTTGCTAAAGTGACACCTGTGACGAAAAACCATATACCCATTTACGAAAAGTGGGTATAATTATCTGTTATCCAAGTGTGTATGGCTTGAAAATAAACCGTCCTTTGTGGCTTTGCCTTGTTTCTTGTTTTATAGTAATATGATTATTCATTCAAAATTTAATGCGTCTAATCCGTGACTACATATTTAAATGCGTGGAAAAAATGGCGACAAACTCGCTCAACTGAACGTAAGATTGGTTGTAAAGTCTCTTTGTTGTATATATCGCCATGTAGTGTGCCATGAAAAAAAAATCATGATTTTCTGCAATTTTTAGCTCGAGAGAGCTTAATTATGTAGTCTTGTCGGCGTCGCCATCACACCTTGGTTAATGTTTTTATTCAATCTTGTATATGGAATACTCCTGGCCCTACACCCACCATACTTGCACAACTTCATCTCCTAGTGATGTACATCAACTACCCCTGACCTACATTTAACCTTGAATTACTTAGTTCATTCCCCTTGGTTAATGTTTTTAGTCAATTGGCCAATGTTCATGCTATTTCACTTGTACAGTGTCATTAATCAGACAGTGAAACTACACCTTAGTCCTATTATGCCACTTGCATATATATTGCTTGTACCGTCCGACCTTTCGTCTGTGCATCTGTTTGTCAACAATTGAAGTGAAGAAGTTTGTATGAGTTACTCAAATATGCCACTGGGAGCCATGTTTGACACCCACATTACTTAGTGGAGTTGGGCTTCACTAACATGAGGTATGCTATTATGGTTTTTGCTTCTTTCTGTGTGCATCCATTTGTTATACTGATTTCTTGTTTCTGTAATTATTTTCATAGGAAAAGAAACAGGTAAAGGTGCAAATTGACCATCGCTATGCACGACAAGGGCGGTTACGGGTGCAAACCAACAAAAAAACTTGGCTGTCCAGCCAAAGTAACCATTAAAGAAGTGTTGGTGTTTCCTGATGTAAAGGTGATTATTGACAGTAAATGTTATCTGTAGATCCAGAGGCCTTGATAAGCTGCGTATTTGCGTAAATACGCAATCAAAAAATCTGAAAACCCAATCTGCGTACTGCTATTTTGACAAGGACAGTTTTCAATAAAGTTATTGAAAAATGCCAAAGACATCGATGGCAAAATCAGTGACAAAATCACCGGTAGCCTATCTGTCTTATTTGGTTACAATAAGCGTATATATCGATGATGCAACTATACATATAATAAGCGTCTATGGATGTTTTATAAATATGATACGCACAGTCACTATTTTGTAGCAGATTACACGGTGACGGTATTTGTGAAAAGCACTTCATATGCATTTCCGGTCGGTCGATTACGATTGATAATGGCGATTCCTTTTTGTAATTCGCCATTTAATACGGACAGTGTTCGCAGGTGATGACGCGTAAGTAATTACTTTCAGATGTGACTGAAACAATAAGGATATGGCTGACTTGACCCTGGTCCGAAACGTTTGTGATGCGAAACGTCCGAGTTCGTGCAAATAGACTAAGTTTCTTTTCATTTAGATGTTATTGTTTAAGATTTGACAGACCGCGGTAAATATCAACAAAACGTGGAGAAAAAAGACGCATCAAAGGCCCAATTAAACATAATTTCTAATTGGTTTTAACTAGCACTTAAAAGATGTCACAGGCACGTATTCAATGTTTTGTGTAGCCATGTTTATTGAACATTTTGATACCAGAAATGGAAAATACCCTTTTCAATTTTACACAATGGGGTAACGGTTGTAAGGTACCCAATTGATAATTGAAAATACCCAATTGAAAAGAATATCATGGAGTAAAAATACTCCATGAATACATCCTTATCTAGAGCCCTGCAGATCATTGTTATATTAGAAATGTACTTGTTCACAATGTACATGGATCTTCTGAAATTAATGAAATATTTGTCCAAAATAACATGAAAGTACAAATATAATTTCAGTGGATGCCTATGTTGGTATCTGCATTTGTGTAAAAATGTAATTTGGCAGCATTCTATAAGTTCGCTTGATGCGGCATTTTACCTGAAATTCCTCTTAAGCCAAACGCGGCACTAAAGGTACATCGTTTATTTCGCCCGTCGCGTACTGTATGTTTCCATCATTAAATGACAACTTTATTATCAAGTATTTCCTTGTTTCTATGTTGGCAGGTTGGTGATGGAAGTAAAAGAAGTAGAGCTTTGGCAGGCTCTGCTATACGGTCTTCAAGCACTACCAATGGGAAAAAAATGTTTATGATGACTGTCCCGGATAAGGAAGAACACACCAATCACCCTGTTGGAGAAGTAAGAACTTCAAAATTAGCTTTCAAAGAGTCAAATCATTTTGCTCTCTTGCATATTCGATAAACATCAATAACAACTATATTGTTTGTTCCACTTTTCTGGACCTGGTGTCTTGTGGACAAAATAAACATGCTCAATCATTAGTTCATAAAAAGTTATTTTTACACAAAATTAATAACAAATGTATTCTTCCCAAAATAGTTGTGGAATACATGCAGCGGAGCTGTGTAATACATGGTGGTCAGGTCTGAAATATTTAGCATCAAAATTGTCTTGCCTAAATGAAAGTGGAGGCTACATGTATATACCAGTATTTACATCTTTTAACCATTACAACAGTGGAAACGAAAAGTGTCGTCTGCTGCTTGTAAATATCATTCTTTTTTCTCTTCAAAAGCATGTCTTGGCAGCACAGTAGAATCATCTCCGTTGATTCTACTTTGCTATCACCCAGGCAGTGAAACAGCCCCTGTTGTTTACACCACGTGACTGGTGTCAGAGGTTACAAACAGTATAACTTTTGAATTGTTTTATATTAAATACTGCTTTTGTGGATTTTTATATTGTATTTGGACCGTCCGTCCGTCTGTCCGACCGTTAATTATTTTTGGTTAAGAAGTTTGGTTTAAGAAGTTTGTCACAGTTTCTCAAACTTGCCATAGCATCTACATAAGTTGCTTAATTGCTTCAATACTTCAACACTTCATTCGATATTTTCAGTATGTTCGCTTGGCCAAAACACATAAATGACTAAAAGCAATAAATCGGAAATTTTCTATGACAGGGTGTGCAAATAATGAGCTCGATGTCAATTTTGTCATCATATCTTTCAAGGTGTGGGACTTATTGTTAGTAGAGCATATTATGTTATACATATTAAGTTAGATTTGTTTCTGTGGCGACAAATTTAATTTTGAAAACACATTTATAATTGTATTGCCTAAAGAAATGGTTTCTGATATTTGTGTAGTTCATGTGTGAAAGCGATGTTTGTGGGGGTGTCCCGATCACTTATTTTGAGTCCCATTTTGTTTTCAGTTTGGCGGTCTTTCACAGCGAATAGACGCTTCCATAGTTGGTGAGATTCACCAACTGGTAGACGATGGTGTTGACAGACCCGAAGAAATACAACGCCATTTAAAAACCCATCTCCAGACAGCTGGCCTGCGATTAGTGCCAGAAAGTAATCGCAGGTTTTACCCAACAAGGAGGACAATACGCAGCCACATGGATTATCACGAGACGAAGAGGTTGAAATCGCCAGATGATCAACAGAATTTGAAAGATCTAGTAAGAATGTTTTTTATTGTTGCCGCCTTGTCTGTCCGGCATCCGCCTCCGTCCGCATTTTGAACTACCATGTTTGTGTAATAAACTCATCCCCACAGTTCTTAACCAATCATTCTGAAACTTCACACATGCATTCATACACATATTGAAGATGTGCACCTCCCCTTTTCATGCCGAAAAAAAAAAATAATTAAGTGGACAAAAATATCCCTTTTTTTCACACTTTTCTGTTTATTGGAGTATCAGGTTTGTGTAATCACACAGTTTTTAACCAATCATTTCTGGAATACTTTACCAATGCATTCTACACGTATTGAAGATGTCTACTTCCCTCTTCGTGCCGATAAAAGAATTTTTGAAAAAAATATCGCTTTTAACTTAGTCATTTTTTGCACACTCCTGTATATCGGAGTGCCAAGTTTGTATAATCAAGTCCTCCCACAGTTTTTAACCAATCATTCTGAAACTTCACACAGGTCAAAACATAGAGTTGGGTAGTGGTTGTCATTCATTGTGCATATATAAACGGTAAATTTTTCATTTCTGAGTCCAAGCGGAATGGGTGAGTATCCATTGATTTTACCGACCTTTCTACTTTTTCTTCATTAATAAGGCCAAATGAAATTTATTTACAGTTTCTCATCCCCTCCTGTCCCAATTTTTATGGGGCAAGATTAATTTTTAATTTGTGAATATTTCAAAATACAATTCAAATCAGAGTGCATTAATTATACATTATGATACAATAGTACAATTTTTTCATGGAAAATTGCCTTACCGATGTATTTTAAAGAGCCAACAATTGAATATTGGTTTGCATTTACAGAAAAACCAATGACATCGCCTTCTGTAGTAATCAGAAATTGTATTTCCAATCATTGTATGTGCATTGATGTTTTGTGCAAGTTTTACTGATATATTGAAAAGCTACGTGCAATATACCTTTGTACTAGAAATGTATAATGTCCAGTAACGTGAAGAAATGTCATCCACATTATACCTATACAATATTTTATTCAATTTATTGGAGCATTATACAATTCCGAGAGTGCCTCCAATATTCCTATTTTTGTAACACAACTACACAGTTTAGACCCAAACGGATTTTTGCATTTCCGTGGAGCATGCTTGATCTCTATGTAGGCATACTGACATACAGCATGTTTTAATTGTTTAATACCGTCCACTTCATTAGCTAAGTGAGTCTAAACCTTTTTCCATATTTTTATGCCACCGGGTTTCGAAGAAACGGGTGGCATATAGTGTTTGGACCGTCCATCTGTCTGTCCGTCCGTCACACTTTTCTGTTAACCACTTTGTCACAGTTTCTCAAATATGCTGCAGGTGGCATCCGCATTCGACAGACGCATTTCTTGTTATACATGTACCGGTATACTATTATTATATATAGTTACATCAGTGGAGAGACGAAAATCCCGATGACTTTGTGTTTGTTAGAGAAAAACAAAGTAAAGAAAATGGTGACAGCGAGGTATTCGAACCTGTTGACAGAATTGTTTTCTCCTGTTCGGATTCTTTCCAACTGTGACAAATTTCCATGTGATAGCAAAGGCCAACATCTTAATCTCAAGCAGCCAACCCATGGTCATCACGAAAGTTGGAAACCGAATTAAATTTTGAATTTTATATAAAATGTCCATTGCTCAATTTGTCTGAAACAATGGGGTATATGTAAATTTAATGTCTTGCTTTCTGGATTTTAATAATTGAAAAAACAATGAATACATACTGTTGCAAAATAGAAAGGTATAAACCCCAAGGGAGGGGTCAATTGAGCAAAGGAAAACAATAAGATAACCATACTGTACAACCATAGAAAAAACAAGGCAAACAATGCACTCTACAACCAGCGGAATACGGTCCCGACCAAAATTACAAAACACTAGTAACTAGGAAAATCAACCTAAATACAGCAAACAATACAGGAAAACAATTTTAAAAAAAAAGTTATTGCATGGGATTTTGTCAATTTCATTGGTTGCACAATTGCAAGTGTTTTCCATGATTCATGTTTATTTGTGCATGCTGTTATCGTTATTATTTATGTTCAAATGTTTATATATGGTTTGTTTGACCAGTTGAGTGGTTTGGAGAATAATAATGCACAAGTGAGTCGGTCAGTTATCCAAAACAAGACTGAGCAAAATAGTTTTTTGGCCAAATGACTATCGCAGGTGCAATATTATTCCAGCTCAACTGGCCAAATAAACCTTCTCAGAGTTTTCCCATAGGCTTTGAAATTCCAGGGTCACTATGGTCCAATTTGATAGAAACTGACGATCGATTGCGCTTGTTAATACAATTTAAATTGTAATAACTGCATATTTGACCCTTGAAATGAAATTGTGAAAGAGTCGATTAAATAACAGAATTTATAACATTTCAAGTTTAAAAATATTTTGAATGGAACACCCTGATTTCTTTCTTCTTATTTTTGTCCAATATACAGGGATGAAAGTGTTCAGCTTTTTAGCTGATTTCATTTTTTGTACCCCTGTCATACGAAGTATGTCGAGGGGTATATAATTTTCGTAATTCCCTCCGTCCGTCTGTCTGGGCCATTGTCCAAGAGGCGTGGCCTAACACAAAAGAATCATTTGACTTATTCTGTCTGGCCCCTTGTTCTATTGTTCACAAGGGGCCATCTCTTTGATGTATAACAATGGAAATTGGCCCTTCCTGTCAATAGTTGACACGTCCATCCTTCCGTCCATCCGTAGCATTTGCGTAAAAGTTTTTTTAAGTCCTTGTATCTCTCAAATTATAAGTAGGATTAACTTCACACACTTGCTTATCATCATCCATATGTTCATCCTATCACCTACCCATGCCGCCCACATTCCTAAGCTCAAGGTCAAATAACTTTGAAATTGCGTCTAAGTTTTTTATGTCCTTGTAGCTCTCCAAATATAAGTAGGATTAACTTTATACTTCATACACCATCATCCATATGTTCATCCTATCACCTACCCATGCCACCCGCATTCGTAAGTTCGAAGGTCAAATAACTTTGAAGTTTGTGTCAACTTTTTTACAAAACTGCGTACAAGTTTTTTATGTCCTTGTATCTCTGCAACTATAAGTGAGATTAACTTGAAACTTGTTTAACATCATCCGTATTTTCATCCTATAACCCACCCACGCCATCCACATTCCCAACGTCAAGGTCAAATAACTTATTTTTGCATTTGTTGGTTGCTGTGTTCATGCGGCTGCCGGGGTTGTACGTGAGCCCTCGCTCACTTGCTATTTTTCTACAGAATTTGAATTTTTAGCCAGTTTATTTTTTGGAAAAAATCCAGGCTATTGGATTGGCGAAAGCCGGGCGGGCCGGCGGCGTCCACAATCAATGTTAATTTTTCGTGTTTGAGTCCATTTCTTTGTTACTGTACCACCTAGGACCACCAAACTTTCACAGCTTCATAATCAAGGGGTGCCCACCACATATCACTATCCAACATGTTACCTTTTTTTTAACTTGACCCATTTTTTCCGCGCAGTCGACTTAGCCATTTTCAATGTTAACTTCGCGTTTACAATGTTAAGTTTTCGTGTTTAAGTCCATTTCTTTGGTACTGTACCACCTAGGACCACCAAACTTTCACAGCTTCATAACCAAGGGGTGCCCACCACATACAACTATCCAACATGTGACCATTTTTTTTACCTTCACCTATTATTTCTACGTAATTGACTTAGCCATTTTCAACGTTAACTTTTTAACGTACGTCTGGTTAAAGTTTTTTGTTTAAAGTTTTTCGTTATACTATATCTCTGCAACTGCTTCGCCCATTACCTTGAAACTTCACATGTGTGTTTATCATCATCCATATTTTCATTCTACCCCCCAACCGTGCGGCCCCTGTGCCCAATGTCAAGGTCAAATTACTTAGAATTTTTTTGTTAAATTTTTTTTGTGTACTATATCTCTGTAACTGCTTCACCCATTACCTTCATACTTCACATGGGTGTTTATCATCATTGTCGCGCCCGCTTGTGGAAAGCACGATATAGTCGGCATTTTGGCATATGTCCGTCCGTCCGTGTGTCCGGTTAATGTTTTTTGGTTAAAGTTTTTACATCTACTATATCTCTTTTTTTAGTAATTTTTGGGTATAATTATGTTATCCAAGTGTCTATGCTTGGAAAAAACCTGGTCTTCGTGGCTTTGCCTCGTTTCTTGTTGATGTTCAGTTTGTCAATGACACTTTCATCCCTGGATTATATTATTTAATTTGTGTAAAATGTTGTTAATTAGCATTGGAATAATTTTTCAGTTCGCGGGGACAGAGTACACAACGTCAACGAACATCACATCTTTTGATTGGTTGAAACAAAAAACGTTTGCATGACGTTACTCTTCCATATGTGGATCGAGTGCTGTAAAGTACTGCACGTGCACCATCGGGAGATGTAAATTACTGACATACCTATTTAAACTACAGGTTGAAATGTAAGCGTATTGCATTTATTATATCCTCCCGGTCCACAGGGACAGCTCCTTGACTTTGTAATTAGTTGTATCAAGCTTTCAGTAAATATTTTATTGTTTATATACAAGGCTTGTTGAAAAAGGAGAAAGTTATTTTGAAATTACGTCAATAAATGACATCATGGAGCACGCCAAAAACATTACAATTTTCGCAAAACCTATACAGCGACGTATAATTCCCATAGACTTACATGTAATTTAAAAAACAATCAAAGCATTTGATGTCTGAATTTTAAATTTCCAATCATTGCCCTCTTAATGTTTAAGAAATGCATACGTTCTTTACTTATTTATTTGTGCAGATATATTATATTAAAATTGACTTTACAGAGCAGTTTTAGCAATAAGACGATCAACACTTGGAAATACATGCAAGTCTATGGAAATTTTATTTTCTTGCAAGTCTTTTGGCACGTCACTGTATGATGAAATTGACAGCTGTAGCTTGAATTGAAAATACAAAAACATAAAAATTGCAGAATTGTAATGCAAGTATACATCGTGCCAATAACATGACAATGTGAATGCTAGAAACTATGCTCATTCGTCCATATGTATATTCAAAAAGAATAGTCTGCAGTAATCAGCCATATTGTGATTTTGTTAACAATTCGCCTGTTTCAGTTCATGAGTATCGTCAATATGTGGTAGTGAGCACTACACTTAAAGTAATTTTGTATGCTGAGTAGTAAACACTATATCATGTTAACAGTGATCATGAGGGCTTCAAAACTGTGTTGCCAATTTGTATATTTTGAATATATATGGAAACAGATTTGACGATGAAGCATCAATAATTAGAATGACGCCTGTTTAATGTTGTTTCTGTGCTCCATGGCACAACGGTGACGTCATATAATTGACAATAACCTTTAAAACCTTTTGATAAATTGCAGCTACAGTTTGTCATCTTATTATACCACCGGCATACAAGTATGTCGAGGGGTGGGTATATAGTTTTCGTTAATTCTGTCCGTGCTGTGAGTGTCCGTACATACGAGAGCTACATTGTGAGGTTGCTGCTGTGTGCCTGAAACCACCACCGCCCAATTTTAAGACACTTGGATAAGTGTTTTTCAAAATTTATAATTAATTCTAAATGGGTAGCTCATTTGCATATTATGCGATTCATTCCGTAAGAGAATCGTTAATGAAGAAAATAACGGAATAAGTCGCTACATTGTGAGGTTAACCCCACAGTGTAAACATCAAAGGAAATAACCTCACAATGTATCTCTCGTAAGAACGTCCGTCCGTCTGTCCGTACCATTTGCGTCAAAGTTTTTTATTTTATCAAAGTTTTTATTTTGTTGGTACAGGTGGCGGCCGGGGGTATACGTGAGCCCCTGCTCACTTTTTCTAGTTCATTAATGAGTCTAACAATTCATTCACTTGTCTACAAACTTTTGAATAGCCCTTGTGTATATATTCTTGCTCAATTTAATAATCTATTATCTAAATGCCATACATCTTCAGTAAATTTTTAGTCGTGGTCTTGAATTGTTCACAATTTGTATCAATGTAATCTACTAGCATTCAGAACAAACATGGTTTTGAGCAGTCAGTAAGTTAGGGGATTACCATGCTTTGTTTTTCGATTTGGTGCGGTATGTGGGAGGTATTATGGTCTGTGAATCAGTTTTACGGCGACGCGTTAGCATTACAGATTTTCCAGTACTTATATCTTTGTAACCCCTTGATGGATTCCCATGAAACTTTGCATATAGCTTTATCATCATCCATATTATCATTTTCTAGCCCACCAATGCGGCCTTCATGCCCAATGTCAAGGACAAATGTCTTAGAAATTTATGTCGAGCGTTTGCGTTAACCTTCTGCGTTAAAATTGTTCCATTACTTATATCTTAATTTGTAACCCCTTTATGAATTCCCTTCAAACTTTGCATATAGCTTTATCATACATGCCCACACTCACTTGCTCTAGTTGACATCAGTCATAACGTGACATCATTTCACGTCACTGATCACGGTGTCAAAACACCTAATAAATAGTTGTCTGGTTCTGATCTTTTCGATTATCATCTCTCTTGTACTTTGTTTAATGTTTTCTACATATATTCTTAATCATACATTACTATTTTCAGAATTACCTGATGGTGTACCAGTCTGCATGGATGCGGAAGCTGTTGTGTCGGTATGGGAACCAAATGACCATGCTTGATGCAACATACAGGACATGCCGATTTGCTCTGCCATTGTTCTTCCTAGCTGTGCGGACCAATGTGGACCATCAGGTTGTTGGGATCTTCGTAGTAGAAGACGAGAAAACCAGCTCTATTAAGGAGGCTCTACATATTATAGTCGCTCAGAATCCACTATGGAAGCCCAGCTTTTATATGACTGACTTTGATGAGCGTGAAATCGGTGCAATGGATCAACTTTTTCCAGGTAAATATAAATAGTCATGTGCCAAGTATGACCCTTAACTGAATATAGGTAAGCAACACCAATGGAGATGCATAAACATTTACAAAGACAAAAAAAATAAGACAAAGGAATACAATAGTTTATCTGTTCTAAACCAAACACGACTGGGAAAATACAAATACTTTAAAGCTACTGATACAGGCAGTATGTTCAAGCTACAAATGGGTCTACAAATATCATTAGAATTGCAAAAAAAAGATAAATTGTCATAGAAGCAAAAACGTAATCATTGATGATGAAGAAACTGTAAATGAAGTAAAAACTTTTTTGTGAATATGTTTACTGGACAAGGATTGCGGTCATGAAATTGGTGTATTCCGAATTAGTGATTTGTTAAATATTAGCCAACAGGGGCCCGTTTCACTAAACTTCTTACATAAAAAATTATCGTACAAACTTCTTGTGCTTATTTTACCGTTTCACTAACGTCAACTTCGTGCGAAGTTCGTAACTTTCCTCGTAAGTCTACAATAGGTATTGGTCTGTCGTGCGAAGAATTTTTAGCGCAAGTGTCGCGGCCGCCATACATGTACATGTATTCCATGAATAACATGTCTGTCTGTCTGTCTGTCTGTCTGTCTGTCTGTCTGTCTGTCTGTCTGTCTGTCTGTCTGTCTGTCTGTCTGTCTGTCTGTCTGTCTGTCTGTCTGTCTGTCTGTCTGTCTGTCTGTCTGTCTGTCTGTCTGTTTTAGGCATTACTTAGTAATGATACATCCTTCCGCATTAATACAATTACCCTCACTACTGATCTTATGTCCGTTCATCTGTTTATTTACTTTTTAAGTTTTTGTCTGTCCGTCTGTTTGTTTGTGTTGTTTTTTTTTTCGTTTTGGAATTTTTTTTAAGTTTCTTAAATCACTTATAGGGGCCCTAAGTGCGTAGACAGACCGGATTTTCTAGCTTTAGTTGCTTATCAGTTAGCCAGCAAATGCAACCGAGATATAATGTGGCTTATAGAGTAGTGACTCACTGTACTTGTAGCTGTTGATCAGTTAGTCCAATAAATGCAGCCTGATATAACGTGGCTTATAGAATAGTGACCAAATAGGTCCAAATGAGATTCGTTTTGTAACAATTTCAGAAGCAAGAGGGATTATTTGTGACTTCCATGTCATGCAGGCGTGGAAGCGTTGGTTAAAGAAAAAGAAACATGGCGTCCAGGAGGATGCAGCTACACTCGCTGCCCTCCGCAAACTGAGAATCGCGGCCTCAATTGAGGAATTTGACAGTTCTTTGACTGAACTGAAGGCATCCTCAATATGGTCCCCGATCAGTTCATACTTAGAGAAGGTGTGGCTGCCACAGAAAAAGGTATTGATTTTTAGCTTGACTAATAGGGAGAGCTTATGTACTCACTCTGGTGTTGTCGTCAGCTTGTAACTCTAATTCTATTTGTGTTACAGCCACTGAACTTGGACACCTTAATAAATAAAATTTGATTGGCTAATTGTGTAAATCAATTGCCTGTCACCTGTATTTCACCTTGACCTTTAGTTGCCCTTGTATATGTTAGTGATTTGACAATTTTAATTTCTTAATTACACCCACACTGGTCTGTCGGTCTATCCGTTTCTCTCTTACGGTACGACCTAGAACCACCATACTAACTTACATACACAACTTCGTAACCAAGGCGTGGCCACCACATACCACTATCATGTGACATTTCATTGTCCGTGATCTACTTTTTCTGAATAGATTGGCCATTTTGAATGTTAAAGGCCCTAGAAAATGGCACTGTGTAGAATATGCATAAACTATCCCAAACAATTTTGCAAAGACTGATGAAAACCGCATGCAAATATTCCAATTCATGAAGAAGTTATAAGTGTTTAAATAATTAATTACCTTAAATTATGGAAAAACCAGAAATTACGTCATAGATAGCTCTTTCTTACTTAATAAAATACCCAAGATAATATTGTATATAAAAATACACATTTATATACACAAATACATTTTTCAATTCGCAATTGTAATGGTTACAACCAAAACAATGAATTTGCATATTTATATACCTGGTATGACGTCGACGGTTTTTGACATAAGATATGATGATATTGAAACTTACATAACTTGTTACAGAATTGGAATATTTGTATGTGGTTTTCACCAGTCTTCTCAGGATATTTTGGCTATTTTATACATATTCCACACATCGCCATTTTCTTGAGCCTTTAAGTTGTTGTGTTTAGATCTTATTCTCACTTACTGTACCACCTAGAACCACCATACTTGCACAATTGTATAACCAATATGTGCCCACCATGTGACATTAGTGAGTCCTTGATCTATTTTTTCGCGTAATCAACTTAGCCATTTTCAATGTTATGTTTTTGTATTTAGATATGGTTCTCTTATTTTACATGTACCACCTTCAAACATCATGCTTTCACAACTATCTGTAATCTAATTGTCTATGCCTTGAAGAAAACCCGGCCTTTGTTGATTTGCCTCGTTTCTTGTTTCATACATCATTTAAAGTATTCTTTGTCCTCTATCTATTCAGAAGTGGGCACAGTGCTACAGGTCTGGTGAAATTACCATAGGGATCCATACTAACAATGGCATAGAGGGCCTTAATAGCAGCCTGAAGAGAAACTACTTGAAAGGGAAGACCATCAGGACGCTAACTAAGATGGTTGGAATTCTTGTGAAAAAGTTCCTACCAGATAAACATAAATGGTAAGATATCTGAAATCTTTGTGAATCAGTTTATCATAAATTGAAATAGGCTTAATAGCTGTAAACTATATTGTGATATTAATATAACGCTGCAACTCCTTATTATACTGACGCAAAACAAGATTTTTCTTGAGTACATGTTACGGGAATTATTCTGTCAGTTGGTCAGTTTGTCAATCGGTTTGTCGGTCGGTCAGTCTGTCCGAGGTAGCTTGGGATACATATGAATAACATAAATGGAAGATGTGTGAGAAATATTTTCTGTATGTATTCTTGAAAGTATTTAAGTCATAGAACATGCTACAATGCCATTTTCTTGTTATTATGAGACAAAGATTTTGTTAACTATCAAACTGCTTTTGTGTGAATGTCTGGTCCAATTACATAATGTCACCTACATGTGCATGTAAGTAAATAGTAAGTAAGACAAAACATTCAAGTATCCATTTTTGTATGATCATCATGCTATGATTGCAACTTATGCTCTTTCACACAGGATCTGCACACTCCATGATTTGTCAATCTTGGTAATGTTTTCTAACTAAATTGTTTATTTTATGTTCTTAGTTACATCGATGAAAATCTAAAGATGACAGGCACACTGAAGGCGTACCATGACAATGTTCCCGAGTTCCTGAAACAACGGCCACCAGCTTTTATTGAGCATTGTATTAAGCGGATAGAGTTGTCCAAAGACTGCAAGTATGTATAAATAACGGCCATTAGTTATTCGAGTACAACACAAATAATTTTTTTTTTAAAATGACGAGATGTGTAGGCACTGGGTGCAGTATCGAATGCAGAGATGTCTCTGAATCCATATAGACTTGTGCTCACGTAGCCATTGCTTGTCGTAACAGGCAACTAAAGTGATTTAACGATTGGTTTCATACTTTCTGGAACCCATTCTACTGGATTTGGCTCTTGTGTACATTGTTTGGCTTTCTTGCATGTGAAAGTTGAGTCAGGGTATACTCCATGTAAAATGTAAAAGTAGTAAGATTAGCACAAATCCTAATTTATTCTGGTCTAGTGAGGACCTGACACCAGATCAGGTTGTTCTAATTTCAGGGCTGAATAGATATTTTTGGTGTAAATATTCGGTTGTGATTTTGGGATTTATCCCCTCCATAGGTGAATACATTATTTGACCTCGTTCACCAGTCTGCGTGTAGACCTCGCTGTCAGATAAGCGGACCCCTATTCAATCAATCAATCAATCAATCACGTGTAAGTAACTTGAAGCCTCGATGGCTGGTCTCCAAAAAGTAGGTGAGATGTAAAAACTGTAAAAGCCACCTCGTCATATAGCTTTAAAACAATAATTGTCAAATCAGACGCACAAATTGTGGACTTGTTGTATAAACACATGAACATATTATTACGCTTTTAGTGCTTTAATATATAAATACATAAACATTTGTATATGTAAATAACTTTTCAGGAAGTCGTACACATTGGTGAGGGTTTAATTTTGCGGTCAAACACATACCAAGTTTGGTGGAATGGAGACTGGTGAGGTGCTTTTCCAGGATTGTTCCATGTCCAGATTTCCGACACTACATTCTGCCGTGCAATGCATTTTATTTCGTGCAATAACAGAGGCAAATGTAGTGCACTGGGAATCGTGATCTGTACGTCAAAATACAGGGAGCATCGCCAATACTTCAATGTAGATTTATGAAGTGTTCTTGGGTACGTATAATTTATACCCCCGGCCTAAGAAGTGTTGTCGCGGGTTATATAGTTTTCGGGAATTCCGTCCTGTGCGTTGTGTCCGTCCGGGCCACACATTAGGGTTACTTTTATGTGGCTAGCCCCAAACAGGGTTATGGACTTGGTAAAGGATAGGGATTGGGTTAAACTTTAGCCACCTAAAATAAAATCTTTTTCTTCTCTTTTTTATGTGGCTAAAAAAAATCGTTTTCATGTGGCTAATATTTAACATGTGATAAGCCACATAAGTATTAGTACTGTAAGAACGTCCGTCTGTTCTGTTCCCGTCCGTACCATTTGAGTTCAAAGTTTTATTTGTCTGTCGAAGGGCGGCGGACGGGGTGGGGTATACGTGTGCCCCTGTTCACGTTTTTCTACGTTTTTTAGTTGTGTGTAATGACTGGGTTGTATTCATTGAAATTGTTTTATTTATATTTTCTTAACATTCAAGCCCTTGGTTAATTTTATCTTGCAAGAAATTATTTTATGCTTACCCCACTTAAAGGTCAATTTGTCGGTCAACTAATCTAATTCTGTGTCAAAAACAAAAAAATTATTAATTCCTATTTGGTGTGCATTTGAATCCAATATGACGGGCCAAAACGATATGGGTTTGATGCTTGTACTGCCTGTAAGCTATAGATGTTAGAAAACTGTAATATGCCCACCTTTATATCCTGCCCATAACAGTTTTTAATGACAAAACTCCTTCAAAATTGGCATTACTCGGATGGCATTAGTTGATTGCGGTGCCATTCGTGAAATGATTGTTTTATCATCATCCATATTTTCATTTTCTACCCCACCCCGTGCGGCCCCTGTGCCCGAAGGTCCAAAATTACTTTGTGTGTGCTGGTTTAAATTTTTTTGGTTTAAAGTTTTTATTTTCGTTTTTAGCTGGAATATTCGAATGGAATTAAGTACAGCTTTTATGTTAGTCACCCCAGCGTCGGCGGTCACCGTTCACTCCTTGGTTAATGTTTTTTAGTCAAGCCTTAGTATATGGAAACTTACTACTGGCCCTACACCCACCATTACTTGCCTCAATCCTTATCCTATCTCCTGTGTTGGATGGTACCATCAATAAACCCCTGATTCTAATATTTGACCCTTGACCTACATTTCCTCATTGAATTACTTGGTTAATTCCCCTTGGTTAAGGTTTTTTTAGTCAACCTTGATAAGGTTTTTAGTCAAGCTTGTATATGCAATACTACTGGCCCTACCCCCACCCCACCATACTTGCACAACTTCATCTCCTAGTGATTGGCACATTCAATAAACCATCAATCTTTATTTATTTGACCTAGACTAACATTTCCTCTTGAATTTAACTTAACATTAATTCTCCTTGGTTCAAGGTTTTTAGTCAAACCTTGGTTTAAAGTTTTTTTTGTCTAAGCTTTTGTACATTGAATTACTATTGTGCATCCCAGTCAAAACCATAACTTCGACAAACCTTTTTCTCAGTAGGGATGTACATTCATTCAAACCCCTGATCATATATTTGACCTTGACCTACATTTCCCTCTTACAATTACTTGACTTAATTCCTTTTGGTTAAGGTTTTTATAGTTCAATCCTTTCTAGTATGGAATACTACTAGGCCCTTACCCCACCCACCATACTTGGACAATTCTTATCTCCTAGTGATGGGTACATCAACAACCCCTGATCTATATTTGTTGGACCTTCCCACCTACATTTCCTTTTTGAAATACTTACTTAATTCCCTTAGGTTAAGAATTTTTAGTCAAGCTTGTAGATGGAATACTCCTGGCCCTACCAACCAAACCATACTTGGGACAACTTCATCTCCTAGTGATGTACATCAACAACCCCACCTGACCTTATATTTTACCTTGACCTACAGGTTTAACCTTGAATTACTTAGTTAATTCCCCATTGGTTAAAAGGTTTTTTACTCGACCATTGGTTAATGCTTTTTTAACTCAAGCTTGTACATGGAATTACTATTATGCATACAGGAACCACCATACTTGGACAACCTTTTCTCATAGTGATGTACATCCAATTAATCCCTGATTTCTATATTTGGACCTTGACCTACAATTTCCTCTTGAATTTTATTACTTACTTAACTTCTCTTTGGTTAAGGTTTTTTAGTCAAGCTTATGTTAGATGGGAATACTCATGGCCCCTACACCAAACCATACTTGGACAAACTTCCTCTCCTGGTTGATGTACATTCAATCTGAACCCCTGACCTATATTTGACCTTGACCTACATTTAACATTAAAATTGACTTACTTTAACTTCCCCTTGGTTAAGGGGTTTTTTTTACTCTAACCTTGGTTAACGGTTTTTTTTAGTCAAGCTTGTAGATGGAATTACTATTGTGCATTACAGGACACCCATTACTTGGATAACTAATTTCTCATAGGGGATTGTACATCAATTAAACCCCTGACCTTTATTTTTACCTTCACCCGAAACATTTCACCTTGAAATTGACTTGGTTAAGTGGTTTTATAAGTCAAAGCTTGTATATGGAATACTTACTTGTGGCCTACATCAACCATTAACTTGGACAACATTTCATCTCCTAGTGATGATGTACATTCAATAATCCCTAGGAACCTATATTTCGGACTTTGGCCTACTTTTCTATCCTTGGCATTACTAGTGATGTACACTTCAATAAACCCATGACCTTTATTCTGTCATTGACCTACATTTTGTAAACCTTGAACTTTACTTACTTAATTTCCCTTGGTTAATGTTTTTCTTAGTTCTAATCGTTTGGATTAATGGTTTTTATTGCAAGGCCGTCCGCACCCACCTTCTTTCTACAAGCTATGGGTTGTACATCGACAACCCTCTTAGTCGAGCTATGCTGTTCTCCTACTGCTCTTGTTTGATTTACCTGCTAGGTACGGAAACAAAAACAGGAAAGCCTTCGGTCGGGATACATCTAATACCATCTGTGGAATGGAAGAAGGTTAAGAAGGTAATACTTTATTTCGAACTTTTTATACTTTTTATGGATTCACCTTATGTTGTACGGGCAGGCGTTTTGCGCAGAACTTCGTGCCCACGTGATAAACTTAAACTTCTACTTCGGACGATCTTAATGAAAAAAAAAATTTTTTTTTTGGTATACATCTCCGGTAATTTCGTTCCGTCGTCAGAGCAAAACTGGTAACTTGTAAAACTTTTTAAAAACCTGTTTTAATTAGCTACCAGACGTGAAATACATGGATATGTAGCTTCCTTATCTATGGAGTAGTTGGTGCAAACGTTTTTTCTTTAGATTTATGATTTGACCCTTCAGGTTGAAAGGATTATCAACCCCTTTTCCACTTAGAATTTTATGCCCCATTTTGGTATCAAAGCAGTTTTAGGTTGGGGAGGCATCTGTGTTCCAAGTATCTTCGTTAGTTAAGTAAATGTGAGAAAAAAATTACTTGTTGCAGTTGTTACTCAAAACTTTGGGTGTACATCGAAAACAAGGCCTCGTAGTCGAGCTTTATGCTGTTTTGAAAACAGGATCTTTGTTTATGTTCTTATTAATTTTTTTTTCAGAATGACCTTACCAATAATTCTATGATGTACATATTAAGTCATGATTAACCCAGGGGAGGTGGTAATGTATTTTCATTCCTCTCGAACAAAAATTGGATATAGGGATGCAAATTTCAATGTGTCGGTCACGGAAGCCTCAAGGCTAATTTGTAAACCCGGGCTTACGAAGTAATGCCGCAGGGCGGTATTATAGTTTCGCTTTTACCGTCCGTTCCGGTCCATCCGTTTTTGTCTGTCCGTAACACATTTGCGGTTGAAAGTTTCTTAATTAGTTTTATATCTTTGTCATCATTTCAGATGTTTCATTCTAGTTTGCCCATCCTTGCGGCTTCCTATGTCCTCAAAGTCAATGTCAAATTACTTAGAAAATTTGTGCTGTTAAAGTTTTATTTAAATATTTGCGTTTTTTCAAGTTTTCTAGCTATGCATTTTATTATGTGCTCCCCATTTGAAAAAAAAATTTTGGGGAGAAACATATTGGTTTTGGCTTGGTTGTCTGGTTCCGTTCGTGTTTGTCCGTCACAAAAATTTGTTGGTCGTGCATCATCTCCAAAAAGTATTACAGTTTAGATTGCGCGAAATCTTTACAGGTAATTACTGGTGATCGTCGTTTTGTGAAGTTGCGCTCCTGGGGTTTTAGATGGGCGGATTCATCCAGTTTATTTCATTGTAGTTATGGCCCTTTGAACTTAGTTGAAAAGTTGTTGATGTTCAACTTGGTGTAGTGCGTATCTCCAAATTGTTTTATTTCAAGATTAGAGTCCGTGGGGGAAAAAAAAATTTAAAAAAAAAAAAATTGAAAACTTTACAGGAAATACTTGTCAATCGTGTGCCAAGTTGGGCTCCTGGGTTTTTTAGATGCGGATTCTTCATCAGTATTCACGGAGTTATGGCCCTTGACTTAACGAAAAATAGTGGGGATTTTCAAACTTTGTGTCGGGGCGCGTATCTCCAAATGTCTTTCAGTTTTAGGACTCTTTCAAAACTTTACAGAATAACTTATGGCACGCCGTTTCTTATATTTAATTCCCGAAAACAATGATATCTTACTAAAAGGCATATAAGATATCTTACTAAAATATATAAAGATATTATACCCTAAACATATAAGATATCTTAAACAATTTTTAATTTTTTAAATTTTTTTTTGCTTTATTTAATAAGTATCTTTATCAAAACGATTATAAAGATATTCTACTAAATGTATATGGTGAAAATCTACTAAACTAAACTATTAAGATATCTCATAAAGTATATAAAGATATTCTACTTAAAGTTTAGTAGATATCTTATAATAAAAAAGTATTATAAGCTATCTTTATTAAACTATATAAGATATTCTAACTTAAACTTTTGTAGATATCTTATATTTTTTAACTTTATGCGATATCTCAAATTTAGTTTTTAATAAGATATCTACTAAAAACTTTTGTAGATTCTTATCTTAAAAAAGGATAAAAAAAGGATTATAAGATATCTTATAAACATATTTAAGATATCTACCTAAATAACTTTAGTAGATTATCTCATATAAAATATATAAGATATTCTACTAAAGTTTAGTTAGATATTCTTGTTTTCGGGAATAAATAATATAAGAATGGGCGGGTGGCCATAAGAATAACTTGGTCATTGTGTGAAGGTGCGCACCTGGGGTTTTACATGCGGAATTACATCATGTATTTACTGTGTTCTTGGCCCTTGACTTAAGTGAAAAGTTGGTGAATTTTTAAAACTTTGTGTCGCGGGTATCTTCCAAAGTATGCGAAAAGGAAAAATACCAAGGTAGCTAAACATATATGCTGTTATGGCTGCCTTAAATTTCTACTTTTGCAAGTGCCTGATAACATGCAGTGTAGTGGTATTGGGGGAGACATTATGTTTTTGGTCTGAAAAAAACTGAAAACAATCCTCTTAGTTAATCTTCTGCAAGTAGCATTCGGATTGACTTCAAACTTCATTATGTCTTCTTTTATCATTTTTCCGTATTTTGTTCATTCATATACCACATGCACATGCCTCTACTTCTAAATTTTTTTTTTGGGTTTTTACCCCTTCTACAGCCCTGTGGCAAATTCACGTTTGTCCTGCCCCTGCCAAGCCCAGGGTGAAGGGTCACATACTTGTACAAAAAAGTATCCCTAGGATTTATCGTTGATAAACAATTTTTCAATGGACCCTTCTCAGGTGGATTACGGTTGTGAAAAACATCATCCATCCAGGAAGGAAGCTACGAGAGGTTTTTGGATACGATCTTGAAAGCAAGTCAGTTCATTCCTCAATCGAGGGAACGAGCTACCCGCTGATGTATGATAAACCCCAAACAGATCAAAGGATGTCCAGGATGAAAATTACCGAAGTCAAACCCACATTGAAAATAAGGGATTCAAGCACCGTTTCAGATGTCGGCATAGCAGTTACAACGATTGCTGTCAGCTTAAGCAGTTGATATATATTAAAAATACATGGTTAGTGCCGTCGAATATAAAAACTATTTCTTCGGTTGAGCCTTAGACAGCTTTATTGGTGCCGAGCTTTAGCGAGAGTGGCCCCTATAAAGTTGTCGGGGTGGCGGAAACCAGAATTATATTTTTATATTCGACGGGCACTAATCATGTATTTAATTTATTACCCATACTAAACTTTAATTGTTTGTACGTGCGTGACCTCATCCCCTACGCCATACGTCACAAATCTTACAAATGTCATTCAAAGCAAAATGGCGGGCGTCCACGCTTAGGTATAGCTTCGGTATTGTATCTGATTAAATCTTCTGATTTTATTTTACGAATGGAACTTCTAATAATAGCTTGTTTTTGTACACTATACAGTTGTCATTAGAAACAACTACTAATCATAATGGGGACATATCCATGTTCGTTGGTTACATCACATATAGTGTAAAAAGAAAATGGACAAAATTCAAGCTGAACCGGACAGCGATTTTCGATTTTTAACATTTTTGCCGCCATTCAACCCCCTTTATTATGCTAGATGCAGCAATGGTTGCTCGCTATTAAAAAAACCGTATTCCATCAATCAAATCAATATTATTTTCCAGAAGTACATGTAAATCTATTTTTATATGCTAAACTCTTTCAATTTGGGTATTATTATTCTGTTTGTTGAACATTTTCTGGGAACGTGTGCAGAATTTTGCTGCGGACTTATTAAGATGTACATTGTATCAATATAGAAAACATTTTTAAGTTTATATAGAAATTGATAGAGCTAATTTGATTACTCAAGGTTTTATTGCACTAAATTTATAGAAAAAAAAAAAATTCCTTACATGGTGCTGCAAAGAAGGTTGGAACTGGGCAGGCTATATGGTCGTCGTAAGTATTAAGGTAGGCTACCTTTTCAGTTACATGCCAAAAAAAAACTTTCTATGTGCAAAAACTTCCGTCACTCATTCCTTGGTTCATTCTTTAAATTGTCAATCCTAATTGAGAAAGAGAATTCATCAATATACATTTTGTTACATGTATATAAGTCGTGTTAAAATAAAGGCCATGTTTTTTTATGTCCACTGGGTTTCGAAGAAAGAAACGGGTGGCATATAGTGTTTGGACCGGTCCGTCTGTACGTTCCGTCCGTTCCGTCCGTCCCCGTTCCGTCTGTGAGGAATTTAGAGCAAAGCAATCGCCTCAGAATGTAATGCACAGTGCGTAAATGTTAATGTAAGAAACACTTAGCTTTTAGGCGCATATTAACCTCAACCTGCCTTAGAAACCCCCCTATCTCACGGGAAAAACAACATAGGATCAAAGCAAATTGCCAATCCTCCAACATACATTGTTATTGTGATGAAAACAGTTACTGGCTATAGCTCAATGTTGTAGGGAGCGCATATATTTCTGTTTATGTTTTTTCCCAAAAATAAAATGATGCACAAAACAATATTTGATGGTTATTATCGGTATACTTGTTGTATGTCGTGGGGTGGTCATAGTTTTACGTAATTCCGTTCCGTCCGTCTGTTTATCTGTCCGTCCATCTGTCCCATGTTAATAACGTTTTTGGATACCCATTTTATCTCTTCAATATCAAAGTCGGATTGGACTTCTGAAACTTCATATACATTCCTTATCCTCATCCATATTTTCATTTCCATTACCAACCCACCCGTGCGGCCTTCATGTCCAAACGTCCTGGCGGCGGCCGGGGGTATAACGGTGGAGCCCTGAAAAGGGAGGAGGCGGGGTGGGGGGGGGGAGCGGGGGATTGGGGAAGGGGGGGGGGCGCCCTTTGCTCACTTTCTGGTTATCAACATTTAATCCTTGTAGTTGGCTGACTTAAAAATGTGGCTGGACTGGGACTGGAAAGGAAATGGGGGCTGACGATATTTATGACCAGTGTTTGCTCCTGGATCATAATGGCTGACTTTCACGTTTAGCCTGGATATCCGATTCTATATTGATTTGTTAAGGAAGCCATGATGGGTGCCTAACCTGCTGCAACTCGCGAATACACAGTCGCAGATCTGGATTCTAACACGTTTTCGGAAATACGCTTTGCCAAAAAATGTTCCTCACAAATTAAAGTGTGCATTTTATTTCTTCAAATTAAATGTGAATACATGCCTCCCTCTGTCATTTTGCATGTAAAATTCCTATTACCCATGTTTATGATTATTATAATCTTTATTGTCACTTGAAGTAATTGTTTTTGTTGAATTGATTGATTAACCTTTTATGTCTCCCATGGTGTTGTTAATAACAGCATGCTCTCAAATGGCTAAAACATCGCTGTTACATGAATTGTAGAAAACTAATGATGTAAAATATGCCATGAAAATCAACTGGAATATTGATATTTTATGCTCAATATGGTTGACAATATTTCGTGATGAGAAAACATACAGTGTTAGAGTAAAAACTGTTGGAACAATTTTTCGTTATTGTTTTATAATATGGACTCATTCATGAGATAAACATTTCTATTATTAGAAGATAAATTTTCAGTTCAAGTTCATTTGGAACATGATCCTGTGTCCAGTTTATTAATATTACTAGCTGATTAGTTATTATGTGAGTCTGTCTCAAGAATTTTGCTTCAGTAACAATTCACCTGCATGTAACAATGGAGGTTATTCCAATGGACATTGTAATGAATAATAAATACAATTACATTTCTAATTTAAAGGTTGTTTATTCTCATGTCTGAATACTGTTAGTGTCAAATGTATGCTGATTTATATACCAGTACAAATTGTAGTGATATGAGTGGCATTTGCCAGTCAGGCTAGTATTCACGTTTCATATATCAGAATGTTTATTTATTTATGGCACTTTGTAGTAAAAATAAAAATATAAGTAGTTTCAATGAATACTTGATTGTTTTCTTTGGCTTTTGGGGCATTTAAAAAAATGTTCTTCAGTAATTAAAACGTGGTGCATTTTTTTCTCATTTAAATTATGTATAACATGCTCCACCGTCATTTTAAACATGTTAAAAGTCCTAGTTACCCCATGTTTATGATTTATTTTAATGTTGCTGTCGCTTGAATAGTAACTGGTTGTTGATTGATTGATTTGATTAAAATTATGTCTCCATGCTGTTCGTTCAAATACAGCATGCTCTCAAATGGCAACATTCGCTGTTACATGACTGTAGAAAAAAAAATAATGATTTGTTAAAATATGCCTGGAAATCACTGTAATACAATTGTATTGATTATTTATGCTTCAATATGGTTGCACATTTTTCATGATCAGGAAAAAAATACTGATAAAGGGAATAAAACATAAAGGATAAAATTCACACACTTTAATCATTGCCTAACATTTTAATATGTCGCATAAACAACTAACAAACACATTGAAAGATCAATATTTATTTATAGTTTCAGATCTTGAATTATTAATTTTTATCCAATAAAATTTATTTTGTTAATATTTCAGTGTTTGAAAATTGTGGATTTTCTCCCATTTAGGGCCGCCTGCAGGCCACCGGGAGGGCCTGGGATCAACTGAATTCCTGAGAATAGTGCTGCAGTCAAGCCATTTGCTTGTCGGAAAAAGGCGTCTAATAAACTGGCTTTGAAACGATTGGGTTCATACTTTCGGAAAACCCCACTATACCGGTTTTATTTGGCCCTCGATTTGGAACCTTATTTACATTTTTGGCTTTCGGTTTCTTGTTATGTGAGAGTTTGGTGCCAGGCTATGCCCCAATATATAAAAGTAAGATTAGCGCTAATCCTATTACTTTTAGGGGATGGGATAAATGATGCTGCTGTGGCGAGGGCCTGGCACCAGATCAGGTTGTTCTAATTTCAGGACTGAATATATATTTTGATTGTAAATATTGAGTTCTGAAGTTGGGATTTACCCCCCTCGGACAGGTGGATACGGGACACGACCCTGTTGACCCGTCTGCGTGTAGACTCCCTGAGGCTTGTACCTCTATGTCAGAAAAGCAAACGTTAAACCCTATTCATTCTTCACTCACTCACTTCCCATTTAGTGGCCATTACACAAACATTGTATTAGCTAATACACCCCAGCAATTGCAAGGGTACGTTTAGACCTGCAAAATGCCTGGGCTACGCTGTGGAAGGAAGTCATTTGTCCAAAATATTTAAGCACTGAACTACAAATACTGCAAATATGTGAACACATATTTATAACACCCGGCATACGAAGTATGTCGAGGGGTATATAGTTTTCTTAATTCCGTGCGTCTGTGCGTCCTTCCATCCGTACCATTTGCATCGAAGTTGTTTTTGTTTGGTCCAGACGGCTGGGGGTAAACGTGAGCCCCTGCTCACTTTTTACTACTTTCAAGAAATACTAATGGTTGTGATTTCTTATTTGCGTGGATTGTTAGCCGAATGCATGTGTGAAATATGAAGGTGTTCCCTGTAAAGAAACAGAAGTTTTACCCCAAGGTTAAGTTTATGAATGACCTTGGGGGTCAGTAGTGGATTTGCTACGGCATGATGGAGTCGCCAGCCAAATACAGAAATGTAAAATCAAGGTGTTCCCTTTAAAGTAACAGAAGTTGTAATAAATTTACCCCAACATTAAGTTTTTGATGGCACAAAAGAAAATGTGTGACCTTCCGGGTAAGGGGTGGGTAGTGGGTCATGGATTTGCTACATCATGATAGAGGGTCACGAGACAAATGCATCTATGATATATCAAGGTGTTCACTGTAAAAAAACAGAAGTTGTAACAAATTTACCAGAACATTAAGTTTATGAACATACTAAGTATATGACCTTAACCTTGGGGCAAACGGAGGGCGGTGGGTCATCAGAATGCTTTCCTATTCGGACTACACAACATCGAGCGTCAATATGGGATCCCGATTTTACCCATACAATGGCATTACGTTCTGGTATGCTTCATGGGCAAAATAGGATTCCTATTCTGACTTCATGTGCAATATCGGTTTCCTATTCTGACTAACCAGCATCGATCGTCAATATGGGATCCCGATTTTACCCATACAATGGCATTACGTTATGGTATACTTCATGGGCAAAATCGGATTCCTATTCTGACTACCCAACATAGAGCGTCAATATGGGATCCCGATTTTACCCATACAATGGCATTACGTTCTGGTATACTTCATGGGCAAAATCGGATTCCTATTCTGACTACCCAACATACAGCGTCAATATGGGATCCCGATTTTACCCATACAATGGCATTACGTTCTGGTATGCTTCATGGGCAAAATCGGATTCCTATTCTGACTTCATTGGGCAATATCGGTTTCCTATTCTAACTAACCAGCATCGAGCGTCAATATGGGATCCCGATTTTACCCATACAATGGCATTACGTTCTGGTATATTTCATGGTCAAAATCGGATTCCTATTCTGACTACCCAGCATCGAGCGTCAGTATGGGATCACGATTTTACCCATACAATGGCATTACGTTCTGGTATGCTTCATGGGCAAAATCGGATTCCTATTCTGACTTCATGGGCAATATCGTTTTCCTATTCTGACTAACCAGCATCGAGCGTCAATATGGGATCCCGATTTTACCCATACAATGGCATTACGTTCTGGTATGCTTCATGGGCAAAATCGGATTCCTATTCTGACTTCATGGGCAATATCGGTTTCCTATTCTGACTAACCAGCATCGAGCGTCAATATGGGATCCCGATTTTACCCATACAATGGCATTACGTTCTGGTATACTTCATGGGCAAAATCGGATTCCTATTCTGACTTCATGGGCAATATCGGTTTCCTATTCTGACTAACCAGCATCCGGCGTCAATATGGGATCCCGTTTTCACCCATACAAGGGCATTGACGTTCTTGTATATTTCATGGTCAAAATCGGATTCCTATTGTGACTACCCAGCATCGAGCGTCAATATGGGATCCCGATTTTACCCATACAAGCGCATTACGTTCTTGTATATTTCATGGGCAAAATCGCATTCCTATTCTGACTTCATGGGCAATATCGTTTCCTATTCTGACTATCCAGCAGCGACGCGTCAATATGGGATCCCGATTTTACCCATACAATGCCATTACGCTCTGGTATATTTCATGGGCAAAATCGGATTCCTATTCTGACTACCCAGCATCGAGCGTCAGTATGGGATCACGATTTTACCCATACAATGGCATTACGTTCTGGTAGCTTCATGGGCAAAATCGGATTCCTATTCTGACTTCATGGCAATATCGGTTTCCTATTCTGACTAACCAGCATCGAGCGTCAATATGGGATCCCGATTTTACCCATACAATGCATTACGTTCTGGTATACTTCATGGCAAAATCGGATTCCTATTCTGACTTCATGGCAATATCGGTTTCCTATTCTGACTAACCAGCATCCAGCGTCAATATGGGATCCCGTTTTCACCCTACAAGGGCATGACGTTCTTGTATATTTCATGGTCAAAATCGGATTCCTATTGTGACTACCCAGCATCGAGCGTCAATATGGGATCCCGATTTTACCCATACAAGCGCATTACGTTCTTGTATATTTCATGGGCAAAATCGCATTCCTATTCTGACTTCATGGGCAATATCGGTTTCCTATTCTGACTATCCAGCAGCGAGCGTCAATATGGGATCTCGATTTTACCCATACAATGCCATTACGCTCTGGTATATTTCATGGGCAAAATCTGATTCCTATTCTGACTACCCAGCATCGAGCGTCAGTATGGGATCACGATTTTACCCATACAATGGCATTACGTTCTGGTATGCTTCATGGGCAAAATCGGATTCCTATTCTGACTTCATGGGCAATATCGGTTTCCTATTCTGACTAACCAGCATCGAGCGTCAATATGGGATCCCGATTTTACCCATACAATGGCATTACGTTCTGGTATACTTCATGGGCAAAATCGGATTCCTATTCTGACTTCATGTGCAATATCGGTTTCCTATTCTGACTAACCAGCATCGATCGTCAATATGGGATCACGATTTTACCCATACAATGGCATTACGTTATGGTATACTTCATGGGCAAAATCGGATTCCTATTCTGACTACCCAACATAGAGCGTCAATATGGGATCCCGATTTTACCCATACAATGGCATTACGTTCTGGTATACTTCATGGGCAAAATCGGATTCCTATTCTGACTACCCAACATACAGCGTCAATATGGGATCCCGATTTTACCCATACAATGGCATTACGTTCTGGTATGCTTCATGGGCAAAATCGGATTCCTATTCTGACTTCATTGGGCAATATCGGTTTCCTATTCTAACTAACCAGCATCGAGCGTCAATATGGGATCCCGATTTTACCCATACAATGGCATTACGTTCTGGTATATTTCATGGTCAAAATCGGATTCCTATTCTGACTACCCAGCATCGAGCGTCAGTATGGGATCACGATTTTACCCATACAATGGCATTACGTTCTGGTATGCTTCATGGGCAAAATCGGATTCCTATTCTGACTTCATGGGCAATATCGTTTTCCTATTCTGACTAACCAGCATCGAGCGTCAATATGGGATCCCGATTTTACCCATACAATGGCATTACGTTCTGGTATGCTTCATGGGCAAAATCGGATTCCTATTCTGACTTCATGGGCAATATCGCTTTCATATTCTGACTAACCAGCATAGAGCGTCAATATGGATCCCGATTTTACCCATACAATGGCATTACGTTCTGGTATGCTTCATGGGCAAAATCTGATTCCTATTCTGACTTCATGGGCAATATCGTTTTCCTATTCTGACTAACCAGCATCGAGCGTCAATATGGGATCCCGATTTTACCCATACAATGGCATTACGTTATGGTATACTTCATGGGCAAAATCGGATTCCTATTCTGACTACCCAACATTAGAGCGTCAATATGGGATCCCGATTTTACCCATACAATGGCATTACGTTCTGGTATAACTTCATGGGCAAAATCGGATTCCTATTCTGACTACCCAACATAGAGCGTCAATATGGGATCCCGATTTTACCCATACAATGGCATTACGTTCTGGTATGCTTCATGGGCAAAATCGGATTCCTATTCTGACTTCATTGGGCAATATCGGTTTCCTATTCTAACTACCAGCATCGAGCGTCAATATGGGATCCCGATTTTACCCATACAATGGCATTACGTTATGGTATACTTCATGGGCAAAATCGGATTCCTATTCTGACTACCCAACATAGAGCGTCAATATGGGATCCCGATTTTACCCATACAATGGCATTACGTTCTGGTATACTTCATGGGCAAAAGTCGGATTCCTATTCTGACTACCCAACATAGAGCGTCAATATGGGATCCCGATTTTACCCATACAATGGCATTACGTTCTGGTATGCTTCATGGGCAAAATCGGATTCCTATTCTGACTTCATTGGGCAATATCGGTTTCCTATTCTAACTAACCAGCATCGAGCGTCAATATGGGATCCCGATTTTACCCATGCAATGGCATTACGTTCTGGTATATTTCATGGTCAAAATCGGATTCCTATTCTGACTACCCAGCATCGAGCGTCAGTATGGGATCACGATTTTACCCATACAAGCGCATTACGTTCTTGTATATTTCATGGGCAAAATCGCATTCCTATTCTGACTTCATGGGCAATATCGGTTCCTATTCTGACTATCCAGCAGCGAGCGTCAATATGGGATCTCGATTTTACCCATACAATGCCATTACGCTCTGGTATATATTTCATGGGCAAAATCGGATTCCTATTCTGACTACCCAGCATCGAGCGTCAGTATGGGATCACGATTTTACCCATACAATGGCATTACGTTCTGGTATGCTTCATGGGCAAAATCGGATTCCTATTCTGACTTCATGGGCAATATCGGTTTCCTATTCTGACTAACCAGCATCGAGCGTCAATATGGATCCCGATTTTACCCATACAATGGCATTACGTTCTGGTATACTTCATGGGCAAAATTGGATTCCTATTCTGACTTCATGGGCAATATCGGTTTCCTATTCTGACTAACCAGCATCGAGCGTCAATATGGGATCCCTGATTTTTACCCATACAATGGCATTACGTTCTGGTATACTTCATGGGCAAAATCGGATTCCTATTCTGACTTCATGGGCAATATCGGTTTCCTATTCTGACTAACCAGCATCCGGCGTCAATATGGGATCCCGTTTTCACCCATACAAGGGCATGACGTTCTTGTATATTTCATGGTCAAAATCGGATTCCTATTGTGACTACCCAGCATCGAGCGTCAATATGGGATCCCGATTTTACCCATACAAGCGCATTACGTTCTTGTATATTTCATGGGCAAAATCGCATTCCTATTCTGACTTCATGGGCAATATCGGTTTCCTATTCTGACTATCCAGCAGCGAGCGTCAATATGGGATCCCGATTTTACCCATACAATGCCATTACGCTCTGGTATATTTCATGGGCAAAATCGGATTCCTATTCTGACTACCCAGCATCGAGCGTCAGTATGGGATCACGATTTTACCCATACAATGGCATTACGTTCTGGTATGCTTCATAGGGCAAAATCGGATTCCTATTCTGACTTATTATGGGCAATATCGGTTTCCTATTCTGACTAACCAGCATCGAGCGTCAATATGGGATCCCGATTTTACCCATACAATGGCATTACGTTCTGGTATACTTCATGGGCAAAATCGGATTCCTATTCTGACTTCATGGGCAATATCGGTTTCCTATTCTGACTAACCAGCATCCAGCGTCAATATGGGATCCCGTTTTCACCCATACAAGGGCATGACGTTCTTGTATATTTCATGGTCAAAATCGGATTCCTATTGTAACTACCCAGCATCGAGCGTCAATATGGGATCCCGATTTTACCCATACAAGCGCATTACGTTCTTGTATATTTCATGGGCAAAATCGCATTCCTATTCTGACTTCATGGGCAATATCGGTTTCCTATTCTGACTATCCAGCAGCGAGCGTCAATATGGGATCTCGATTTTACCCATACAATGCCATTACGCTCTGGTATATTTCATGGGCAAAATCTGATTCCTATTCTGACTACCCAGCATCGAGCGTCAGTATGGGATCACGATTTTACCCATACAATGGCATTACGTTCTGGTATGCTTCATGGGCAAAATCGGATTCCTATTCTGACTTCATGGGCAATATCGGTTTCCTATTCTGACTAACCAGCATCGAGCGTCAATATGGGATCCCGATTTTACCCATACAATGGCATTACGTTCTGGTATACTTCATGGGCAAAATCGGATTCCTATTCTGACTTCATGTGCAATATCGGTTTCCTATTCTGACTAACCAGCATCGATCGTCAATATGGGATCACGATTTTACCCATACAATGGCATTACGTTATGTATACGTCATGGGCAAAATCGGATTCCTATTCTGACTACCCAACATAGAGCGTCAATATGGGATCCCGATTTTACCATACAATGGCATTACGTTCTGGTATACTTCATGGGCAAAATCGATTCCTATTCTGACTACCCAACTACAGCGTCAATATGGGATCCCGATTTTACCCATACAATGGCATTACGTTCTGGTATGCTTCATGGGCAAAATCGGATTCCTATTCTGACTTCATTGGGCAATATCGGTTTCCTATTCTAACTAACCAGCATCGAGCGTCAATATGGGATCCCGATTTTACCCATACAATGGCATTACGTTTCTGGTATATTTCATGGTCAAAATCGGATTCCTATTCTGACTACCCAGCATCGAGCGTCAGTATGGATCACGATTTTTACCCATACAATGGCATTACGTTCTGGTATGCTTCATGGGCAAAATCGGATTCCTATTCTGACTTCATGGGCAATATCGTTTTCCTATTCTGACTAACCAGCATCGAGCGTCAATATGGGATCCCGATTTTACCCATACAATGGCATTACGTTCTGGTATGCTTCATGGGCAAAATCGGATTCCTATTCTGACTTCATGGGCAATATCGCTTTCATATTCTGACTAACCAGCATAGAGCGTCAATATGGGATCCCGATTTTACCCATACAATGGCATTACGTTCTGGTATGCTTCATGGGCAAAATCTGATTCCTATTCTGACTTCATGGGCAATATCGTTTTCCTATTCTGACTAACCAGCATCGAGCGTCAATATGGGATCCCGATTTTACCCATACAATGGCATTACGTTATGGTATACTTCATGGGCAAAATCGGATTCCTATTCTGACTACCCAACATAGAGCGTCAATATGGGATCCCGATTTTACCCATACAATGGCATTACGTTCTGGTATACTTCATGGGCAAAATCGGATTCCTATTCTGACTACCCAACATAGAGCGTCAATATGGGATCCCGATTTTACCCATACAATGGCATTACGTTCTGGTATGCTTCATGGGCAAAATCGGATTCCTATTCTGACTTCATTGGGCAATATCGGTTTCCTATTCTAACTAACCAGCATCGAGCGTCAATATGGGATCCCGATTTTACCCATACAATGGCATTACGTTATGGTATACTTCATGGGCAAAATCGGATTCCTATTCTGACTACCCAACATAGAGCGTCAATATGGGATCCCGATTTTACCCATACAATGGCATTACGTTCTGGTATACTTCATGGGCAAAATCGGATTCCTATTCTGACTACCCAACATAGAGCGTCAATATGGGATCCCGATTTTACCCATACAATGGCATTACGTTCTGGTATGCTTCATGGGCAAAATCGGATTCCTATTCTGACTTCATTGGGCAATATCGGTTTCCTATTCTAACTAACCAGCATCGAGCGTCAATATGGGATCCCGATTTTACCCATACAATGGCATTACGTTCTGGTATATTTCATGGTCAAAATCGGATTCCTATTCTGACTACCCAGCATCGAGCGTCAGTATGGGATCACGATTTTACCCATACAAGCGCTTTACGTTCTTGTATATTTCATGGGCAAAATCGCATTCCTATTCTGACTTCATGGGCAATATCGGTTTCCTATTCTGACTATCCAGCAGCGAGCGTCAATATGGGATCTCGATTTTACCCATACAATGCCATTACGCTCTGGTATATTTCATGGGCAAAATCGGATTCCTATTCTGACTACCCAGCATCGAGCGTCAGTATGGGATCACGATTTTACCCATACAATGGCATTACGTTCTGGTATGCTTCATGGGCAAAATCGGATTCCTATTCTGACTTCATGGCAATATCGGTTTCCTATTCTGACTAACCAGCATCGAGCGTCAATATGGGATCCCGATTTTACCCATACAATGGCATTACGTTCTGGTATACTTCATGGGCAAAATTGGATTCCTATTCTGACTTCATGGGCAATATCGGTTTCCTATTCTGACTAACCAGCATCGAGCGTCAATATGGGATCCCGATTTTACCCATACAATGGCATTACGTTCTGGTATACTTCATGGGCAAAATCGGATTCCTATTCTGACTTCATGGGCAATATCGATTTCCTATTCTGACTAACCAGCATCGAGCGTCAATATGGGATCCCGATTTTACCCATACAATGGCATTACGTTCTGGTATGCTTCATGGGCAAAATCGGATTCCTATTCTGACTTCATGTGCAATATCGGTTTCCTATTCTGACTAACCAGCATCGAGCGTCAATATGGGATCCCGATTTTAACCCATACAATGGCATTACGTTCTGGTATACTTCATGGGCAAAATCGGATTCCTATTCTGACTACCCAACATAGAGCGTCAATATGGGATCCCGATTTTACCCATACAATGCCATTACGTTCTGGTATGCTTCATGGGCAAAATCGGATTCCTATTCTGACTTAATTGGGCAATATCGGTTTCCTATTCTAACTAACCAGCATCGAGCGTCAATATGGGATCCCGATTTTACCCATACAATGGCATTACGTTCTGGTATACTTCATGGGCAAAATCTGATTCCTATTCTGACTACCCAACATAGAGCGTCAATATGGGATCCCGATTTTACCCATACAATGGCATTACGTTCTGGTATGCTTCATGGGCAAAATCGGATTCCTATTCTGATTTCATGGGCAATATCGGTTTCCTATTCTTACTAACCAGCATCCAGCGTCAATATGGGATCCCGTTTTCACCCATACAAGGGCATTACGTTCTTGTATATTTCATGGTCAAAATCGGATTCCTATTGTGACTACCCAGCATCGAGCGTCAATATGGGATCCCGATTTTACCCATACAAGCGCATTACGTTCTTGTATATTTCATGGGCAAAATCGCATTCCTATTCTGACTTCATGGGCAATATCGGTTTCCTATTCTGACTATCCAGCAGCGAGCGTCAATATGGGATCTCGATTTTACCCATACAATGCCATTACGCTCTGGTATATTTCATGGGCAAAATCGGATTCCTATTCTGACTACCCAGCATCGAGCGTCAGTATGGGATCACGATTTTACCCATACAATGGCATTACGTTCTGGTATGCTTCATGGGCAAAATCGGATTCCTATTCTGACTACCCAGCATCGAGCGTCAGTATGGGATCACGATTTTACCCATATAATGGCATTACGTTCTAGTATGCTTCATGGGCAAAATCGGATTCCTATTCTGACTTCATGGGCAATATCGGTTTCCTATTCTGACTAACCAGCATAGAGCGTCAATATGGGATCCCGATTTTACCCATACAATGGCATTACGTTCTGGTATGCGTCATGGGCAAAATCGGATTCCTATTCTGACTTCATTGGGCAATATCGGTTTCCTATTCTAACTAACCAGCATCGAGCGTCAATATGGGATCCCGATTTTACCCATACAATGGCATTACGTTCTGGTATACTATTCATGGGCAAAATCGGATTCCTATTCTGACTACCCCAACATAGAGCGTCAATATGGGATCCCGATTTTACCCATAACAATAGCATTACGTTCTGGTATGCTTCATGGGCAAAATCGGATTCCTATTCTGACTTCATTGGAGGGCAATATCGGTTTCCTATTCTAACTAACCAGCATCGAGCGTCAATATGGGATCCCGATTTTACCCATACAATACCATTACGTTCTGGTATACTTCATAAAATGGCCAAAATCTGATTCCTATTCTGACTACCCAACATAGAGCGTCAATATGGGATCCCGATTTTACCCATACAATGGCATTACGTTCTGGTATGCTTCATGGGCAAAATCGGATTCCTATTCTGATTTCATGTCAAGGGCCTATCGGTTTCCTATTTCTGACTAACCAGCATCCAGCGTCAATATGGGATCCCCTTTTCACCCATACAAGGGCATGACTTTCTTGTATATTTCATGGTCAAAATCGGATTCCTATTGTGACTACCCAGCATCGAGCGTCAATATGAGATCCGATTTTACCCATACAAATGGCATTACGTTCTGGTATATTTCATGGGCAAAATCGGATTCCTATTCTGACTTCATGGGCAATATCGCTTTCCTATTCTGACTATCCAGCAGCGGTTGAGTCAATATATGAAGGCTGATCTGTGTCTAGGCTAATGCACGTATCAATGTTTTCCCCGCCCGGGGGGCGCGGCAACCCCCGGGAAATTTGTTTACAAATTGTAAAAGTGACTGTCTAATTCCCGCCTGTTGGGCGAAAATATGTGTCTAATTGCCCGCCCCTGAGCAAGCTATCGTGATATTATGAGACCACTAAATTGAAATTTCCTGTCTCTTGATTATGTCTATTTCCCGCCGGTCGGGAAGTATTTGCTGTCTAATTCCCGCATGGTCGGGATTTTTTTTGCTGTCTAATTCCCCGTGTATGCCCGCCGCCCCCTCGGGGCGGGGAAGACATTGATAGGTGCATAAGCCAATTTGTTGTTGGTGATGGGCAAAATCGGTTTCATATTCTGACTACCCAGCATCGAGTGTCAATATAGGATGCCAATTTTAACCAAGTATTTGCTATACTTCATGGGCAAAATCGGTTTCCTATTCTGACTACCGACATCCTATACTGTACAGTATTGCCTAGAATTAAGAGCAAAATCTGACTATGTATTCATATTTTGCGTGTCCAATCGACATCCTATTCAAAGGTTACGACTTTAAATCATGTTGGACAGAGCCGTACGATTTAATATGTTTAA